>QRFJ01000319.1:1798137-2000637 GCA_006176705.1 Cocos nucifera
AGGTAGTGCCAACAAAGAAAACTAGTTATATATATAGGCACACCTCTCATGCTTTTCATATATTTCACTGTTGGTAGTATGAATAGCAACCTAGTTTGTAGAGAGAAGTTATGTGAATAGGTAAAACTTCAATGAGACATGCTGTGGGCACTCATATTGTTTGATGGAAAGATTATATATGTATCTATATATAATTTTGATAATAACTTAAACTTTAAAATTATATATATATATATCTTTGGTAGATTCAGATCATGGATATGATGGATGGTGCCAAAAAAAGATAGGGATTGTCTTGCTGATGGCTTCATATGTTGATGAACTCTCAGATTTTACAAAATTAACTTTTTGGTGTCATCAATTCAAGTTTTCTTTATTCTCTTTTAGGTATAGCAAAAGTAAGCTTAGAACTTATATATAAAGCACAGAAGATCAGTTGGAACTTGTTTATTCCATATTTTGAGTTCTAGTGTTTACTTTTATATTCAGAAATCTGATGGTATATGGTCTTGCTCTTTGAATTTTGATGAAACTAAAACGGTTGTTGGGATAATTTTTTTGAGACTACCACTATGTATGTTTAGTTCTCAATCATAAAGATTATCTTATTTACAATTGTTTCATCTTTTAATTTGAAGCTACTAGTCTTTATATATTATTTAGTATTATAGGATACTTAAATAAGTTACCAATACACCATTTCTATTTTTATTTATTATTATAGATAATCCATATTTTAAAATTAGATAGGATAGTAAAGTTTAAAAGTTAATTATATACCCATATTTTATTATTGATAGTAGAGATCCATTTGTACTCATGCTTTGGTAACTCCCATAAATTTTGATTCATGTATATTTAGTTACTTACATTTAATTAAGGAGGATATACACTAGGTCTATATCCTTGTATATACTCTCACTAATGTTAGATGTTACGTCGGTAAAATGAAAAAATATCCATAGAAAGAAAAAATGTAGGTATAAGCTACACCCACACCAGACATACCTATATTTAACCAAATATGTGTACCAACGTAGGTGTAGGCATATCCCCATATTTTTAGATCTTTACCTATGTATCTTTCATGTGGGTATCTCTTAGTTTTTTGGTAGTGCCTGTAGGCGCTTATAGGCTCCCTGTAGGTGAGGCATCTTTAGGGGGCCTGTAGGTGCCTTCAGAAAGAATTCAATGCATGAATGCTTCAACTCTTCGATCCTCTCTACTCCGCTGGCTATAAAAAATAATAAATACTAAAATAAACATAGCTATAAAAAAATAAATAATGAAATAAATATAAACTATTCTAGAATGAATACAAAGTTTTGTTTATTTTGGAGAGTTTGTGTTTATTCTAGAAAATTTGTATTTATTATGGATAATTTATGTTTATTTGAGCTTAAAGGGGCCTTCAACCCTTTGAAGATGCCTTAAAAATGACCGAATAAACATAAATTATTTAAAATAAATATAAATTCTACAAAATAAATATAAATAATATATAATAAATAGAAATTTTATCTTTATTATCTAGTGTTTGTATTTATTTCAACGTCACATCAACTTTTTTATTTTTTATTTTTTAACATGTCAGGTTAGCTAACGGTACTATGTTTGCTTTTAGAGGCCTTTGGGAGATGCTCATCGATCCAACGGTTGAAAATCCGACCGAATATGAATTAAAATCTGATTGATTATATCCTAATGTGTATATATATATATATATATATATATATATATATAATTTTATTTTAACTATTTTTTTTTAATTATGATCAAGATTTGAATTTGAGCTCAAATTATATGGATTGGTTAATATTCAAGTTGAATCTTGCCGGATCTCAGGTATTGCATTATTTTTTTTTTGGACCGAATTGAATTTGAATTTAGATATTAAGACTAGATTGGTGTTGAGCCGAATTTCAAATCTGAATATTTTGATCTTAGTCGAGCTAGACTATTGGCACGGCTTGGCTAGGTTACATGGGAGAATTATATGGGATCCAAGGTACATCGCCAAGCGTTATACTTAATGGGATTCTGGCCATCCGAAAAAGTATGCGTCGCTGATTCAGCTTCTCTGCAAAATAACATGGACCAGTCTGTACCAGTGGTGCGGGCACGCCGGCAGATCCTCGTGAACTCGTCCAAGAACAACTCGAGGTCTCCCAGATAGCGTGGTAAAATGGTGAGAGAAAATTCTACGTCAGCTGGGTGCCTTCGTATCTACTCCAAAAGCTTATCTTCTACGTATAAACAAGTCATATCATGGCGGAGAAGTTGTGCCCCAGTAGTCAAAAGCCTAATAATATGAAAAGATTCCTCTCCTCTCACTCCCCCAAGCCTCCAATGGGCTTAGGTTCTTTTTCTATTTATTGTGTGGATTCTTTAGGAAAAGTCTCCATACAATAAAATACGAGACTAAAGTTGCAAGAAACGCGCGACAAGTGGGACGAAAGATTCTCTCATAAAGGCTGCGAAGACTTTGAAAATCCTTGAATCTTCCCATGAAAACATTGGAGGAAATTTAGGCAAAATAACGTGCGACACCTACCAGCCAGATTGCGTAGATAAGAGAATACACAATCTCGAGACTTTGGGTCATCAAAAATGTCCATTTCACTTAAAATATAAACAACTGAAAATTTTGGGTTCGTGATGAGAGATGAAAGACTCCCCTCAGTCCACACTTTTCCCTCCTCCTTGTTTGGAGAATTCCATCAAACAGAATAGAAAAACAAGAAAAAGGAGGGTAGCCATTCATGATCCAATCCATCAGTAACTTCAAATTCCCTTCCTGCCAAACAGGACAAGTGAAGTGATTGCCAGATTTAAGCCTTCCCAAGCTGCCATTAACTCCAGACATGGACCCAAAAAAGAGTTAAACCCTTTTCAACATTAATAACCATAATGATGTTTTGCCACAGGACAAATTGCGGTCTAATTCTTCCCTCTTATAAACGCACCATCAAAATTGGTTTTTGGTGTTGAAACAAGGCCTTGGTTTTAGCAATCATGTCCACTAACAAATATGTTGTAACATATGCTTCAAGACTAGTTTGTGACTTCCAATCCATCATAGCCATGAGGAGCATTGCTTTTGTCAGCATTAATATATGAATGCTGGGGCAAGGATGCAAGTAATCAGCCATCGAGGGTCCTATTATGCCTCGATTTATCTTATTTTGAGCCAATTTTACAAGCCACCCTAGTTGGAAACTTCATATGTAATTCACCAAATATAACCAATTTGATTATTATTAAGAAAAATAAAATAAAATAACATAAAAATGTACGAGACATATATTCATACATGTCTAGCGTGAATACATCCAAGAAAAAAATGAAATATCTCGAAATTGAGACATTTTTCGACGTTGTATCCCCAAAGTGATTAAAGTGGATGAGTTCCCTGGCCAACCCCTGATATCAAATTAGAGGGTGAACCTTGGTACTAAGCATATATTCCTCACCCATCCAATCATAGCAGCAGAATCCCCCTCCAAGCAACATTGACCATTCATATCTTAACTCTTCCCATGGATAACCTTGATGAGCAAAAGAGAAGAAGATTCTCACTAAAATTGACTTTGGGGAGGTCTTTGACAGAATTCCTTTGGACCTGCTCCTCATCTCTTCACACTTCCAGCCTAAATGGATTAGCTGGATCTCTTCTATTTCCACTTCAGCCAAGAACACTCTTGACCATAATCTTAAATGGCAAACGAGGCAACGGCATAGCTCATAAAAGTTCAGTCAAGGCAACCTCATCGGTATCTGACATTTTGAATAGAATCCTTAACTTGGAAGGTTCCAAAGAGTCGATCCATGGTCAAAGGGTTCCAATTTGCTGAAGGTATTACTCTTTTTTGTTAATACCAACTTAAAATTCTTTCAACTTGCCAAGGGACTTGATGTCAATTTTGCTAAGAAAACTTTGGTTTATATAGAAACTAATGCAAATAAAAAAAATTCCAGCTTGCACAACTAGAGGGAGCTAGTAGCCCTTAATTACAAGTTTGACTTTTGTTTAGCAAGTTGGAAAGGACAATTGATCTCTTTTAGGAGCACCATACTGCATTACAATCCTATTACATGGTAATCAACAACTTTGTGGAAAATGCATCATGATCCCATTCATTTTACAACATACTTCCTACAAATTCATCCTTCAATTTGATTTACTTTTTGAAGGAGATTTTGATTTTGTTGGATTATGATTGAGGAGATCAGAGAGTGGGATGGTGGAGCAGATGATTCAGGAGTGGCTAGAGGGCTGGCAGGTCAGAGCTCTCTCCATGATGGGTAGAGTCATCTTGGTGAGGTCGGTTTTCACTTCTGTCCTCATTTATCTTCTTTCCTACATGATTCTGCCCAAAACCCTAATGTCAAAGCTTGAGCAGCTTTTTGGAAGCTTTTTGTGGGGTTCGCACCTTGGAGGATGTGGGATGCATATGATGGCATGGGATGTCGTGTGTCAGTCTCTACGGAAAGATGGCCTCGATATCCAATATCTGATTACCAAATGGGAGGCCATAATTGCCGCCATGCGACTAGATTTCTCCTGGATCCAGCCAATTGCTTATGATGAGGGCCAGATATAGATGTTAGCTTGCAGATGGCGAGATTCAGTTGAGGAGCTGCTCTTTCTTGTGAAGGGAGGTGTGTGCTCATGTATTTGATGTTTTTCCTTAGACAAGATGGCTTGTGGGGGACGGTCATTCAATGGACCTCTTAGGCGACTTATGGATTGCCGACTTGTCGCCGTGTCAATGGCCCACATTTATCAACACTAACATAGATGAGTTCAGGAGGGTATCTAATCTCCTCCATTCGGATGGGATTAGGAGGTGGTGACCCATCTCTTCAGGAAGGCATTGATAGAGCGAGTACAGTCCATGGCAATTTCACTTTGTAGTAGTCGAGACATCAGGGTTCAGAGATCTTCGAGCACTTTGAGGGTGGTGTCGAGGGACTTGTACTGGATCTATCAAAGGGAACCTACCAGATGCTAGGACATTGATTGGATTTGGAGGACTAGAGTGCACCCAAGAGTCTCTCTTCCTCTAGAAAGTTGCCTGGGATAGGCTTCCAATCAAGTCTATCTTGAGGGATAGAGGCATAAATCTTCAGCTGGCTTGTCCATCTTGTGGATATGAGGAGACACTGGAGCACGTTCTATTCTTGTACTTAAGAGCTAGGTAGGTCTGGCATCTAGTGGGTATGCATACTTTTTTTGATCAGCTCGAGTACGCTGCTCAAGCTTTCCTTGGCTTCTTATAAAGGTGTGCTAAAGTCGGAGTGGCCAGAGAGACCAGGATGCATGCAACCTACATTATTTACCACATCTATTTGTCTTGGAATAGCATGATGTTTAACTCCAGGAGATATCCAATTAGAGTTGTTCTGGAGGAGCCCTTTTCCTGGTAGCAGAACTCATTGTTGTAACTTTGAGATATTTAGAGACCTGAGACTTCCACCTTGCTTATGTAATGATTCAATGGGTGTTTATCTTAGGAGAGCCCCCTTCTTTAATGTACTCTAAGATTAACTTCGACAATAGCATCAGAGTCAATAACGATAGAGCTGGGTTTGTGATTTATGGATCTAGATCCAAACTGGTGGCAACTAGGGGTAGCTATCTCTTCGAGCCCACGGTCCCTACTGCTGAGCTTTGGATAATTTGGGATGGGATTACCCATGCGCGATGCATCTTACGAGCTGATCGCTTGTCATAGAGGGTAACTCTGCAACTATGGTGTCCTGGCTTTGGGGTTGTATAAAGGATGTGCTGTTCACCCCCTCCTTCGGACCATCATGATTCTATTCATTGGATAATATTTGGCACATCTTTTGGGAAGCAAACATTGTAGTAAACTAGGTGGTGGCAGTGTTTGTAGTGGAATACTTAGAGGATACTTTTTGGATGGGCTAGAGGTTTGCTCCATGGCTTCTGATTTTTTTCAATGTATTCATAAAAAAAAAAAAAATTTATTGCTTTTACAAATTTTTTCATGAGATTCACAGGGGCTGCTTTCTCCATTGAAATCATGGCATCAGTAAAATCGGAAGGTTTTTAAGCTACATAATATTAAAATTTATTAACATTTGCTGGCAAGTGACCGAGTCCGTCGGTAGCGCTAAAAATTTGGGTTGACAACGCAATGCCATCGCAACGTACTCGTATTTTATAGCGCCAGGATAAGCAAGTGGAGGTCCTTAATAAGTGGAAATTTAGCTTCCACGATGATGGGCTTTGGTATTCTAAAACGCCTTTCCCTTGGATTTTGGGCACATCCTTTAACAAATCTACACTCCATCCAACCTCCATTCAGCGACTCATGTTTGGTGGAGAGTTTTAGCACGGACTCGGGAAACGCTAAAATGTTTCTGCTTTTGGATATTTCCTAATCTGTATCCGGTGGCGTGGCTTCAAGATGGATGGCTGGCTGATTTCAGTACGAAGAGCATTTTTTTTGTTTTAGAGAAATATTAAAATATTTTTGGGCGCCGCATTTCAATCCTACACGTGAGTGAGTGCGGATGGGACCACCCGCGGTGCGCAAATTTTTTTTTTTTTTTTTTTTTTACAAGTGCAGATGAATTATATCTATCCAATAACGAAAACATCCAACATAATCAAAAAAAAAAAAAAAAAAATCCTGAAGGTAACATGGGATCATGGTAAGATCCTCCCAAATGGTGCATATGGCCAGCCAAACAATACCATCCAATCCGCAGCTTGCCCATCTCTCCATATACATGGGTAGCGGGGAAGGAATTGCTATTGCTAGTACATGTCTAAATATCTAAACGAAGCACACGACCGCCCGCAACCTGGGCCTGCCTCAAGATCCTCCTAATCACCATCCAAGATGACCTGGCTCGCTCGCAGAATGAGCTGCACATGATGCCCTTCCAAGCCGCTCTCATCTCCATCCTCGTCCTTGCAACAGGAATATCAAAGATCTGACATCCACCAAAGTGCTCTCGGATCACGAATCCGGATCCGCTGGTTATCCAATTGTTTCATGATGTGAAGAAGCTGACTGCTGGTTGGACAGTGGCTGAGAAGGACCAAGCTGTTAAGCGGCGGAGCGTCCGTATTGCTGGCTATGCCGATCGCATGCAGACAGAAAATTACAATAAAAAAATAAAAAACCAAGACACGACACTTCGGCATGAGCTACTAATGCTTGCTTACGGTCATGGACATATGGCCATGGGTAGCCTGGAATTCAGCTAGGCATGTATCAGGATCGTGGGTACATGATCCATTGGCATTTTATGGCGATGATCGAGTGTCAAGAAAATCAGATGTACCCGATCTTACTTGGTGATGATTTGATGTTCAGATCTTGGTAGCGCAAATGTAGCAACTGACTCTATGCCGAGCATGATTGTATATATGTTTGTAATTTTGCGACCAGCATGTTGATGTTTTTTTATGTTTGTTCGATGCGTCAAGGCTCATTTTATTTGATCCATATTATTTTTTTGCTATCCATTTGGCAATGCATCATATCGATTTTATTTATGATTATATTTCAATTTGATAAATTATAGATGAAAATTTTTCAATATATATCCATATATTTTTACTTTTTTAACCCTTAAAATCATTTTATTATTTCAACAGAAAAATATTGGGATGTGAATTTAAGATGGAAACCTATAATTTATTGCCGTCCTTTTATGTTTGCTCAATGTATCAGGGCTGATTTTATTTGATCCATATAATTTTTTTTCTATTTGTATGGTAATGCATCGTACTGATTATAGTTATAATGATATTTCAATTCAGCAAATTATGAATGAAAACTTATCACTTCCACATCTTTTTACTTTTTCAACCCCTAGAATCATTTTATTATTTTAACAAAAGATATATTAGGATGCGAATTTAAGATTGAAATCTATAATTTATCGATATTTTTCATATTTTCTCAATAAGTCAAGGCTTATTTTATTTGATCCATATAGTTTCTTTCCCATCCATTTGGCAATGCATGTATCATGCTAACTCTATTTATGATAATATTTTAATTCGACAAGTTATGGATAAAAATTTTTCAATTTTCATATATTTTTACTTTTTAATCCATCAAAATTATTTTATTATTTCAATAAAAAATATTAGGATGCGAATTCAAAATGGAAACCTATCTTTAATATTCTTTTATTGCTACGACCAAACAACCATTGGGATGCATTTCCATGCTAAAACCCAAAATATCTGGATACAAAGTAAGATCGTTGAAATAATTTATTATTATTTTTTTGTTTTTGCAATATGTCATAGATATGAAATATGGATTATAAAAAATTAAAATGAAGTTGGAGCTGTTTTTAAATATTTATTTTACATATCCTTTAATTTGATGACCACAAAACTATTTTGTAAATGAAGTGGATCTCGGCAAGATATCGTTGCATCCTTTACTCAAAAATGATACCGCTGGACCGACGCTCATTAAAGCTAAGGGCCATCGACCCTCTTTTGCTCTGAAATAAGTAACTAATTTTCCCATGGAGAGCTCCTTGATCTCTCTTTCCTCCCACTTCCAAGTTTCAGTCCTCCTCTTGCCGGTCATGGAAGCTCACCCTGCAGAAACCATAGGGCGGTGGATGGCAGAGATTTCTCCACTCCGTCTTCTCTTCCCTCTCATAACCCAAACCCCTCTCCTGTATATTTTCCCTCTACATTTTCACATTTTGCTTGTTGACATTATTCTTGGTCTAAATATTTGATGATATATAGTCATAATCTTTAACTCTGGTGTTCCAAATAATGAAATATAATAGTCTTGAGTTAATATTAAAGCCTCGGAAGTCACTTTTTCCTACGGGATTACCTTATGACCACAGGAATATTAATGACCCCAAGCTAGCTCGACGAATTCCGTACAGTTTAACCAGCTTGGGCGACGTCTTCCTTGAAAGCGTCCAGGCTTTGCCTAGAGATGGAAACTCTCGAGATAAAGAAGTTGAGAGAAAGAGACGGCGGAGCGTAGGATATATATAGAAAAACCTTCGAGAGAGAGACGACGGGCAGCTTGACCCGTATGCAGCTGCTCGGGGAATATCCACTGCATCGCACCGCGCGGTGAGGCCCTTTCTATGAAAATTAATATTAGAGATAGGAGTGGAGATGCTGATTTTATAATTCATATCCATGCTTCTACTTGTAGGTTAGAGGCGCCTTTCTGTTTCTACCGTGGAACTTCGAGTTGCATGGACTGAGATCATTCATGTTCGTCGGATCTTTCACGTCGACCATCTATCCATTGAGACGACTCGACCATGGTTGGAGGCAGATATGATGAGTGAAGGCTATGCTTGGATCATGACCTATGGCTCAACAGCTTACTTGAATTTAATGGATTCCTCCACCGTTGATGCTATGCAAGGTGTACTGAGCATCAACCTATATGTGCAAAAATCTAAAAAGCTCGACAATTTCAAATCAAGATGGAAGAAGAGATTCTACCAGGAAAACCCTAGTGTTAAAGCAGCAGAACCTGGCGTGTTTGGTTTATGGGCATATGATACCGTGTGGGCTCTAGCAATGGCTGCAGAGAGTGCTGGGTTGGGAGGCTCCATCGATCGGAAGCCTAACGTGGCTTGGACTCTCATCAAATGGTCCCAAACTTCTCCATTTGATATCAAACACAACGCTCAGCGGAGTAAGTGGGAGGTTTCATTTGGTAAACGGGCAGCTCGAGTGGACAGGATTTGAGATAATTAATGTGATTGGGAATAGGAGGAAAAGGATCGGATGCTGGACTTCAGCCTATGGAATCACTAAAAGGATGGATTTTAAGGCCAGTCTTGGCGGCATCACGTGGCCTGGAGACACGATGATTGCGCCGAAAGGTTTGGATTGGCAGACGAGCAAGCTTAGGATCGGTATTCCGGTGAAATCAGGAGGCATCAGTGAGTTCGTCAATCAGGAGTGGAATCCCCTCACCCAAAGGAATGCAAGTGGATTCTCCATCGAAGTGTTTGATATGGTGATGGCCTCACTGCCTTATGTTGTGCCTTATGAGTACATTCCCTACGACTACGAGGATGCGGAGGGAAAGATGAAGGGAAGCTACGACGATCTTGTATACGAGGTCTACCTTAAGGTCAGTTCGATTTGCTTCTATATGAATAAAGCTGTGCTTCATCTTAGCTTATGCAACAATCTAATTCGTAATGGTTCATCATAATGGGCATTCCATTTGATTCAACGTGACGAAAAAGAAACGCAGAATTTTGATGCAGTGGTGGGCGATGTGACGATCACACCAAACCGGTCCTTGTACGTGGATTTTACAGCACCTTACACCGAAATGGGGATGTCGATGGTGGTGCCGATCAAGCATGACCGAAAGAATAAGTGGTTCTTCTTCAAGCCGCTGACGACAAGCCTTTGGTTGGTAAGTGGAGCATTCTTCATCTTCGTAGGATTTGTGGTCCGGGCTTTGGAACATGGCATCAATGAAGAGTTCAAGGGGCCTCTGCGCAATCGAGTGGGCACAATCTTCTACTTGTCCTTTTCGACACTAGTTTTTGCACACAGTTTGGTAACTTCTCCTCCAAACTGCTAAATTTTTCTACACTTAGGCGATTGAGATGATAGTTATATGTTCAGGGGAGAAGCCACTCGGTAACTTCACCAGAGTTGTGGTCATCATTTGGGTTTTCGTGGTGTTCATTTTAACGTCGAGCTACACCGCAAGCTTATCCTCGGTGCTTACCGCGCAACAGCCTACTCCTGTCACCGACGTAAATGAGATAATAAGGAATGGGGGTGGGGGGGGCGTTCCATTGGCTACATGGGGGACTCCTCCATGCTAGGACAATGGAAAATCCCCAAGTCGCCTACAATTCTAGCGAGGAGTATGATGAGGCCCTATCTGAAGGTGGTGTTTCTGCCATTATTGCAGAGATCCCCGACAATGAAGTCTTCCTCTCCAAACATTGTCACAAATACGTTATGGCTGGACCGGTCTACAGAACTGATGGATTTGGTTTCGTAGGACTTCCAAGACTCGCCTCCCTCTGCATTCATGGATGTGAACCCAAGTTATGAATTCTTACTTCATCCTTCTTGTTGTTCATTTGTACAGGTCTTTCCTAAAGGATCACCCTTGGTCCCCGATATATCAAGGGCAATTTTAAAGATGACCGGTGACATCGAACAGATGCTCTACAGGAACAGGACTTTTTGTCCTGATGATGGTAGCCTGGCGACTTCAGAAATCCTTTCACTTGATGACTTCTCTCATCGCTGGAATTCCTTCCACATCAGCCATGGTTCGCTTCTTTTATGATCGTTGGCATTTTTGTGGTGCAATTAATAATTGATGGAACTTCGATATCAGGAAGGCTTGTGAGCATTTCAAAGTTGTTCGACGCTTGCTCATCTCTTGCAGTCAGGAAGAGTGAACAAAGTGTTTTAAGGTCGAGTGATGAAGGTAATGAAGGATGTCCTAATGATAATGCGGAACGGGGGAGCCCATCAAGCCCTTCTGACCGCGTGTGGAAACTCTAGTCAAGCGGAAGGAACAACTGAGAGGGACGTTGCTATTCATATCCAAGATCAACTCGCACCCATCGAGATTGTGGATGAAACCAGTCAGTGATGCCATTCTCCTCTCAGAAGAATTTTGATAAAATTGTTGGTTATGTTTTTTTTTTTTTTTTTTTTTTTTTTTTTTTTTTGTTATTTCGGAATATTTCAAACTCCTTTATTCCTATCCGTCTTTTATATAAATACAAACATATATATATAATTGCCCATTGGATCTTTTACTGTTGGTTATTTAAATGGCCGCTACTTTTGACCAATCAACACCACTAAAAACTTTTATATAAATACATAATTTCTCATCTCATTCCGACACACAATTTTTTTCTAGTTCTATTTCTCTCTATCTCTCTTCTTTGCTAAAGCGCCCTCTATTTTTTTGCCTTTTTTTTTTCGCAAAATATCACTATGAGGCAAGAGGCAACCAAAAGCAATTCAATCAAACCTTTATATTTAAGAGTGTGTCCTTACAAATATGCTAATATAGTTGAATCTTATAGGATGGATGTGTTGGAAATCTTCATGCTGAGTCATTGATTATCAAGAATCTAACTTTAAGGACAACAAAATCCACATGCCTCTATTGCCAGGTTTTTCTTCCTCAATTTTTTCTTATTTATTTATTTACTCTTGATTATTTCTGTTATTGCAAGAATTTGCATCCATAACTTAATTTTCTAACAAAAACTTTGCATTGAAAAGTTGGAAGAAATTTTATTAGCAAACTTCCTGCCAGTTACACAAATTCCTTCCCTCCATTCCCATTGGAACCAATTTTCCTTGCATGCTAAACTCTAACACTGTTTCTGTGGCATAAAAACCTTCAATACCTAATAATTTCCTAGCTCAACCCTTCAAACTAGAGGACTCCAGATGAGGCCTTTAGTTTCTTATGGAAAGAGTCCAATTTATGTAATTAGTTAGAATTAGCGAATTTTCAATATCGAAAATTCTTCCATTTGCCAAAATGAAGAAAATACCAGCACGCACCCATAGGAGAAAGTATTCCCTCCGCACCGTAAGGCTGTGCACGCTAGTAATCACAGCCGCTTGTTTCTATAGGGTATATTGAAATGCACGTTTGATAAATAAGGTCTATAAAAATGAGCGGCTGTGATTGATGACGCAACCAATATGGGAATAATTTCTCCGCACACGGTTTTGTGTGCATAGGCAACAAAGAACTGGCTTGATCAAGTTCAGGCACGAATTGACGATCTGAACGCCATGAGATTACGCTGCAACAAACATTTGGCCGGCATCAACTTTTGACAGGGAATTCTCCAGCTTTCACTCTAAGCCAATAAAGCATGAAATAAGATTATTTTATACCAACACAAACTTGAACAAATGATGGGTTACTTGGAGTTAATTCGGCTGCACTGCACTGCACCGCACCGCACCGCACCGCAGGGAAGAAGGAAGGATCACCAAGACATTGGATCTAGCAATTCCTAATCTTTTTGGGATTTGTTATTCAAATGTACCATCATATATCTAAGAAAACAAAAAAAAGATTAGCTAAAAGTGTCCACAAATAGTTAAGAAGGGTTAAACTTGACTCTCACCAGGACCGGGGGATACAATAATTGCAATCCCAATATGAGCCCGAAAGCCGATTTGTGGGCATCAACCTGCATCATAAACAGGCCTTAAACAACTCCTGAAGATAGCGTAAGGAAATATGGATTGTGGGAAGCATCACGGATGATCTGCTGACCATCCATGGATATTTCCCCTGCAAATTTGATGAACATTTTCGATTCTAAAGAGAATAACTGAAACAGATAACCCTAATGCAAGACTGTAGATGTCACAGCTTGTTACTCCTGTAAACCCCATAATAGACATCGCGTCGACATCTAATTAGTCTAACATACCTCGGTGACGATTATCTGCTACATCACTTCATAACCACACAATTCATCATATACAAGTCCACACAACACTTGAAAGTTCTCAAAAAGACTAGCAAGAAAATATCTTCATTTTTTTTGTTATCAAGAGATCACAAACTACGTGGCACATTCCACCTTTTTCTCAAACTTTTATGAGATTCTCACCTTTCACCGGTCAACAATAAAAGTATCTTCAGTGCTTTCCACTTAGAAGTGCAGGTAAATTTTGGGTCTAAATTGGCACACCCTGGACCGCATCATAATAACGCTTCACATCAACATACACAGAATTATGCATTTGTGCATCAATAACATTAATTATTGACCATGTTAGCCACGAGTGACGGACAAATACGACAGATTTCAGGACCGCCCTAATTAGGCGCATGACAAATAAGACCGCTGCTCCGGCAAATGTAAAAACCAAAGCCATGATTCTCGGTTTAGCTAAACCCCCCTCCCCCCCCTTTTTTTTTTTGACCATGCAAGGATAACAGCTTATTTGGCAAACTAATTTTGCAAGGCAGGTCATGTGAAAGCAATAAAACAGAGTACCTGCATAAAGATGATCTACCTCCCTGCTTGTTAACCTGGACGATTCCAACAATTTCATAGCGAACCTTATCCCGCATGCATTTATTTTACGGTTTCACGTGTGGGCGCGTCTATATATATATATATATATATATATATACATATCGAAATCTCACGATGCACTTGAGCAAGTATTGGCAACAAAACATGCTAATGAAAAAGAGCACTGGATGCATTCATGCGTAGTGAAACGATGACTCCCATCGCATTTTAAACAACTTAAAAAGATACAGAATCGAGTCATGCTAATTTTGCATTCATTGTAAAGAGAGAACAACAGTGGCTATGGCTGGGTCTTCTATCGCCTAGAAAAAGCAGCCTAATATCACTATGAATGTCAAAAGTTCTCTCTTACAATGAGTTTGAAAGCTGTTCAACACACATAAAACCATTAATTTCTGCTAAATTCCGCAGAAGTATCATCCCATTCTAAAGAAACCTTCATAAGATATACTGTTGGGCTTAGGATCCTTAAAAAGGTTACGACCAAGCATTTCTACATGCGTCACATTTTCTCACACCAGTTTCCAAGACCAGATAGCCAGATTAGAACGGTAACTTATCTTCATGATGCTTAGTTTTGAAACCATGATTTGTACTACATAAGACTGATATTCCCAAGTGCTAACGGTGCTTGAACAAAAGTAAGGTTCAGGTCATCGGGCTTGATAATATGGTATTGTTAAGGACGAGTACAAGCCTGCAGCAAAAGAAAATCTTCAAAATATATCATGTGCTTGCAAAAACCAATCGGTATTAAATGATCAAAATGCAGAAAAGCACATCTTCACCAGTAGCTCAAACAGCAAAGTTAGCTGATGTTTTGCGGAGGCAAGCTTCAGAGCCCATGCTAGGGAAGTGCACACTAACTCGACCACAGTCGGTTGGGGAAAGCCGCCATGGATTGAGATAAAACATTTGGGTACATACATGTGCCAAAACAGGACATCAAGCTTGATTCAACAAATTTAAATATAGCCTGCAGAACAAAAGAAATATCTACTAAAACATATGACGTCATGTAAGTACTGATCGAAAAGACATGCTGCAAAAATGTATGTCTTCACCAATAAGCCAATTCAGGCAAGTCTTGAAGGCCCTGGATATCATATTATAGAAGCAGGATGTCCGCAATAACCAGTTTGGAGTTGGCAGGTTCAAATCAAGCAAAATGTTTGTAATGCATGGTACTCTTTAAGGAAGAGGTTCCCATACTCAAAAGAAAGGTATAGCAACTTCCATTTCTAACTGTTGCTAAACCCTGAAAGAGGATTTCACATGAGCTATCCTCTGACAGAAACAAGTACCCTCATTCAGTACATATAATACACTCTTTTAAATGGAGAAGCAAAACAACCAAGATTATTTAAAATCTGTCAAAATTAGTCTATACCGACCGAGCAAAGATAGACCTAAGACAGCATCAAGAGTCTGGTCTAGGGTAATACTTGCTGCATACCTATAACCAATGTCATATGGCTGAAAGGAATATCGGTATGAAGTAGAGCTGCCAAAACAGCTCTCTCCCTCTCTCTCCAAGTATGATAAAATCCATGATAGACGGTTTAGCGAGCATATGTCTTTGATTTCTCTACCAGAACAATTCTACCATTCCACTCTGTCTGATCAAGAGCACGTATTGCAGCATCAGCATCCTCATCCCTTTCCAAGGATAAAAAACCAAAGCCACGAGAATCCCCTGACCTATATGCAGAAGGGAAACATTAAGCAACAGACGTACAAAACCAGTCCAAGCCTTGAACAGTAACAGAAAACAAAGAGTGCTAAAACAAGCACTAAAAACCAATTTAAGATTTCAGACAACTTACAGCCTCAATGAAAGAGGGGCAAAAGTCAAAAGCTTGATTTGAAGATCTAGATTCTCAAGAATACAAATACCAACTGCTAAGAGCACCTACTTTGAGTACCACCATACAATATATATGCATTTATTGGGCATGCACAGAAAAGGGAACATTTTTAAAATTTTCATTATTTTATAAAAAATATTTGGAGAAAGAAATCATGACAAACATGGAAGATCCAGAGTAGATTCAAAGTCTTCAATTAAAGTTTAAGATTTTACTTTGATAAATAGTTTTATTGGTCCAGAGATGAGCTTTAATAACCTCTGATATTTTATTGTATATTGCTACATTTTTCTTAAGTAAGGAGCAGTCCTATTTTGGTTATTAACTGAATGATGGAAGTTATAGGTTCATTCTGAGTATGATTTCTTTAGTGAAAGGTTGACCCGAGGAAGTCCTAGATTTCTTAACAAAAAGCATCAACCTTGACCCAAGTAATTGGAACTGGCACATCCTAGGTTTATTATAAGAAAGACTTAGAGTGGTTTCAGTCTATACAATAGGAGATTTGCATAGCTCCAAATGCATTTTTATTTGAATAGTATCAGAAATTCAAGTGATTATTATGTCACCTTCCTTCCACTTAGTCTTCTATTTCATCTTTCCTTCCACCCTTACTCTTCGGGCCTTGCACCTCTCATACTACATCACGTGCTAATTATATGCATAGAAACAGCGATGAACCATAAATATGAACCTACTCTCAAAATCCACGTTTTATAGCCAATTGGGTAGGTGTGGTATAATAAAAGCATGTGGACTAAATAAGAAATGGACAACCACCTTAACATGCTTCATCAAGATAAAATGATTTTTTTTTAAAAAAAAAAAAGAATCACATGTAAAATGGGTGGGCATACAATGATACTGATGCTGGTGCAAACCTTTTGTCACAGAGATGGCTATGAATAGCTATAACTAATTTTAAAAATAGAAAGTTACCTTTTATCCCGAACTATGCGAACATCTGTTACACGTCCAAACCTCGAGAATTTCTTCTCTAAATCTCTCTCAGTGGTAACATAACTGAAACCTGCAACAAATAAATTCCTTCCAGGCCTGCCAATTCCAGTGCTACGGTTTGGAGGTGGTGACCAAGGCCTCCTTGGAGAGCGACGACGAGAATGGTAACTTGGTGGTGGAGATCTGCGCCGTGGAGAATGCCTTCTCCTAGCACATCACAACCAAGAGGTTTTGACAAACTAAAGGAAAGGGATAAAAAATAATTAACCAATTGATAATCATTGGTTTTAGACTAGCTTGCACGCATAGAGTCACTCTTTATTCTTTTTTTTTTTTTTTTTTTTGGTTTTGAGTTGAGCCATTGAAAAGGAGGGGAGGGGGGGAGGATGGGGAATCATTGGTTTGTCTTTTTTTTTGGGGTTTTTTTTTTTTTTATAAAGCTAAAAGCCTTGGATGTTCAAGAAGATGGATCACATGATCAGAAGCAGTAGAGGGTAAAAAGAAAAGAAAAAAAATTCACCTTGGTGACCTTCGATAATGATCCCTTGCATTGGGAGATCTTGATCGAGATCTACCACAATTGCCTCTTCTGGATCCAGAAGAATCCCTCCTCACAGGTGATCGAGATGCAGATCTATCTCTCCTTCGTGGGGAATCTCGCCTTCGAGGTGAAGCTGACAAGCGTTTTCTTGGAGAATCATCTCTGTAATGAGAATCTTGATGTGTTGTCCTTCCTAAAGGAGATTTCCGCCTGACAGAAGGAGATAAACGATCATGGGAAGAAGCTCTTTTCTGACCCACAGCATGCTTTTCAGGAGAAGGTGATTGTCTCCTTTTAGATGGGATTGCAGGAGATGATTTCTTCTCATTATTTTCCGGAAAGACGGGCTCTTGACTTGCAGATGGTTGGTTGTTGGGAGACCTTTCCATAGGATCAGACATATTTCTCTCTGGTGATGGTGTACGATTTTGCAGTTTTCTAGGAGAATGCAGACCAATGCACTTCCTTACCATCCCACCATCATTGGAAGCTACTGTCTCCACAGGGTAGTCATTCTCCTTCATTTCAATAACATGACTAAAGTTCAAATGATCCATTTCCTCACTGCCAAGCTCACACTTTCCAGATTGAGAATTCCCTGATATGTTTCCAACATCTCCATTCTCTGTTGCCACCAAAGTTGGCAACTTTGCACTTTGATAGCCATAGATTCCATCATCCACTACTTCATAAGGATTATCATTGTTATCAGCTGATAAGACAGGCATATCAAAGCATGGATCTGAACTTCTAGATTCCAGTATACTTGATGATCCACTAGCACTTTTATCAAGCTGTTCACCAGAAAGACTAACATAGTCAGCCCCTTGCATTATATCATGGTTTTCATATTCCTTGATTGTGGACTTCAATCCATCATCAGTAAAGTCTGTAATCTTCCTCTCCATATCTTCATGTTGCATATCTAACTCAACTGGCAAGCAAGTTTCTTCAGCTTTCTCTACAGGTGATAGAAAAGCTGGATTACCACATAACAGAGGTGATCCAGCATGCTCCTGATTTGTGTAACCTTGCATACTAAAATCCAATGCTTCAGTTTCACCTTGAAAACTTTTTCCATCCTTTTCATCCTTGTTATCACATAAGTTAGGGTCTAGCTCTCCAACATATCGAGCCCCTTCTTCATTGCTGGTCTCTTCTAAACTCTTATCAGGAGAACCAAACTCCATGCCTATAAAATATATCAGACAGAAAAAATAATAAGTTAAAGGAATTATAATGCTAACTAATCAAAAGAGTACAATATATAACCAGGTTCCATCTGTCTTCAACTCTCTGCAGTCTACATTTGAGAAAACAACAATAACCCATACTTCTTATTCGATTGTATTATATGGAAGCAACTATCAATAGCATAGCAAGAGATTATAAAATGAAAAAAAAACAAAATCCAATGAGATAAATTTGCATAATAATGTAAATTTCAAAAAAAAAGAAAGAAAGAAAGAAAAAAAGAAAGCCCTGCTAACTCTTTTCCCCCCATTAATCAATAACAGAACTTCTACCAACAGCCAAAACTAAATAAAGGAGAATGCTCACACTTCTAATATAGAGAACTCTTTTTTCAAAAAAAAAAAAAAAAAAAAAAAAAAAACATCATTCTTCCCTTCCTTCCTAAATCCCAATGTCTACCACTCATTCTTCTCCACACCCTCAAATAAAGTAAAACAGCCAATATATTTTGTTTTTAGCAAAGCCCGGAGTCTAGATTCTAAAATATGACTGCCCAACTTGTCGACATGTAATTAAACACATTGATAGCAAATGACATTTCCAAACTAAGTAGCTGATAACTCATAAAACCATGCTAAATACTGCCACCTCAAAGATCTATTATCTATACAAAGCATGATCTAAGATCCCCTCGCTTCAAAACAAAAGGCTCATTTTGTATGCAACGCATTCACCGTAGTCCTTACCACTGTCCCAATTTGGAATACTCCAAGAATTGATTTTCAACAAAAAAAAAAAGAAAAAGAAAAACCTAGAATATGATCTCTTAATGACACTCGCAACTTAGCGTCCTACAAAAACTGCCGCCTTAAAAGGATAATCCCTCCAGTTAATACCTCTATAATTACAGGTAATAAAATGGGGAAAGTGGAAAAAAAAAAAAAAATCACAGCAATAGAAAACCTTCTCCCACTTTCCTCATGATCACAAAAGAAGAGTATAATCATATGGATACCTGATCACAACTTTACCCCAAAAATTAAACCTTTTAAACAAAACACTCAAATGTAACTTAATCTCATCAGTGAAAGCACTCATATTTCAATTCCGCTGCGATAAAGAAAACCATAACAACAACAAAACATGATCCCACTTCCATCAGAATACAAATCCCATCAACTCCAATCAACACACCCTAAATGCAATGTCAATGAAAATTCAAATCGGACAGAAAAATCAAATCCCGAATCCACAAAAACCACTAAAACATAAAAAAAGCAACCACAACAAAATCAGAGCCACGATCCTATCGGTGCCCAATTTCGAATTAATTGGAAATGAAACGATCACATGAACCCATATCAAAACCTTAATCATCATCAGAACACAAAATACTAAAACAGAATACTGTATCTCATCCCATTCAAATTCTTTCATAGATATCGAAAACCAGGAATATGTTCTAAATAGATTATACAGTTACATATCTGCAACTCGAGATTTCCAATCAAAAACGAATTGGAGAAATATAGGGGAAAAAACAGGTCTAGAAACATAAAATATTCATCATAAATAGGAAATGGAGACAAGATTCGATCTGATATAGAACAAAGGATACCTCTTCTCGATCTCCGTGACTGAATTTTTTAGCGGAAAAATATTAAGAGAAATGACCCTTCAGAGGCGCCCTAAGATTCTCCGTGGTTTTTCAAGGAGCTGTTCCGAGAGATGGAGGAAAAAGGAGCTAAAAGCACAGGATTTGGATGAGTAGATCCCGTCACCGTCAATCCTCAGGTCGATGCTGATATGCCGCCTCCTTTGCCGGCCACAGAGCGGTGGAGAGGCGCTTACCTCTTCCTGAACGGTGACGAGATCGTGGTTCACTGTTTAAGACTATCTATTGCGTGTAACCTCCGTAGAATGGCATGATCTCTTGTTCTCTTTTAATCAGAACCGTGTATTGGACTGAAACAGATTACAAGTTCATCATGGGAAACGTGTTAGAAATCAGAGCCATTAGTCAATTACCAACAACTTGCAAAGTTGTTTGGTTGAAAAGGGATAATTTTAATGGAACAAAGGTTTTTTTTGGAGAGAGAGAGAGAGAGAGAGAGGAAAATAAAAGAAAAGAAAAGGTGCAGCAGCATGTTTGGTTGGCAAAGTGAACCTAAGTCCATATTTAAGGTGGTGGCTAAGGATATGTATGATCTCTAGGAGGAGAAGCCGATCAGGCGGCTTGAGGGTGCGTAGATTTAGAAACTTGGTATTCATCTGAGGATCTATTTATTTATTTGAAAGATTACGGACAGTCGACTTTCTATCAAATCTCTATTGCGGATCCAAGAGATGGACATTTCATCCATTTATTTGTATTATGGGCTAGAGGATGAGTTGATGGATTATATCCTATTTTGTTGTATGCGGACGGTCTGGATGTGGACTCCTTCTCTCGGTTACTCTTGAAGAGTGGTCTGGCCATGCCTTCGTAGAAGCTCTACAGCAAAGTATTAGGATTTAGGTTACAAGGTGAGAGGACATCAGGATAGCTTATGTTACTTATCAAATTTAGTTGGCTCGGAATACTGATTTATTTGAAGCTAGGTGGTTGTCGGCAAGATTTATGCTTCAAAGAGCCTCATCAAAGGTTGTCAAGATTTTGGATCTATTGCTGTTTGGGCTAACCTTGAGGTGGGACAACTAGGACTCCCCCTGCTCTTGTAGCACCTCACATGGGAGCTCCCACCTCTGATTTTTTTCAAAGTCAACTTTGCTGGCAGTGTAACTAGAAGATATGATGGTAATAGTTTTGTGATTAAAGACTCTAACTCCAAATTTATTATGGCAAGTGGGAGTTGCTTTTTTGAGACTACTGTTTCTGGAATTGAGTTGCAGGCCCTCTTGAAACGATATTTCCTATACGAGGCTACATCTCAGAGCTGATCAATTGATGATGAAGGGGGACTCAACCATCGATTGGATTCGGAGGGAGAGAGGGGGGGCACAGCCTTCATACCCACTTTTTCATAAAATTTGATATTTGTTGGCAGGGTGCGTCTCTATTAACGTTAGACATGTCTATCATGAGATATTTATTTTATCAATATTCTTTAATAATTTTATTTTTTAAAAAAAATTTGGACTGAATTCATACTCGTATTATATGAAAAAAATGAATCTAAGTCACGTTCTCCATTCTAACTTCATCCACTTTGGTTGAAAGTTTAAATCAAGAGTATTGGATGGTCACATGTTACATGTCCAACGTGAGACACATGTCAAAAATCAAATGTCCTAATTGCTACTCTGATCCTTCTCCCTTCTTATTTTAGATGGATGACAATGGGCTAGACAAAGGATGGTGACCTTCACCACCATTGCCCGAGCGATCCATTTCTCTATCATGTTAGCCTTTTATCCTCTATGAATTTTCTCCACACCCGGTAAATGATGTGGCTTGGATTTGCAATTGTAGAGTTTTCTCTTCCATTGATGCTAGGATTATCATTTTCATCTTGATTGGCAATGTTCAAAAATGATACCAAACATATGTAAATGTTCGCTTTCATTTGTTTCAGAAAGTAATTGATCATTTTTCTTACACCAAGACTCTATTGTATAAGTTTCTTGATTTACACCTATGCTGATATAAAAAAAGCAAACTCCAAGACCATCCATTATATAATCAACTTCATGTAATGTCGTGAGAAGAGAATAAAATTTACATCCTATTAAAAAATTTAGATATTATACTTAAAATATATTCAAATAACAAAAGATAATTTAGTTACTGCTTTCTCTAAGTTATTATACTTAAAATACATTCAAATAACAAAAGATAATTTAGTTATTGCTTTCTCTAAGAAGGCTCAGAAAATTAATTAGAAAAAAAGTTCTCACATGCATTGCACATGCGCTCAAAACCTATGTATTCGAATAATTATAAGTTAATCACTTAATATCATCAAACAACCAAGTCCACGCTTGTACACAAAAAAAATGGAGAATCTGTAAAGTAGTATAGTTTTCTTGCCACAAAAGAAAAGATAAAACTTTTAGTGATACTTCAAGAGGTTACGGTATATAGGGTCCATTGATGAGGAGACCATATATTAGATGGAAAAATATCGGTCCATCATCTGGTATATCTCTTTATGCATGACACGCCTAGCTATATCAAGCAAAGTCCAAAAGAGAAGCGTTGAGGATGGCTTACGCTACAATCTTACCTCATTTAATAATAAGCCACTTATCACAGCTTTTTTCTATTTCAGACATTTAATCACTTTTCTTATTATTCAGGCTTGACATATAAAACACTACATTCATAGGGATATATCTTGCAAGTAATCTTTAACTGGGACAAAGTAGCAGTCTAACTTTTCCTTTCGAAACCTTTTGCTTTCATTTGCGACCGATCAGATTTTACATGGAAAAGGACCATGAGTAACTTCCTTTTTACCATTCCTACTTCATTATGGAGCAAGCTATTCGTCTCTCCCCTAACTATGGCGACATAATAAGCATCCTACGGCCTCTCTTCTAAATTCATGTGATGGTCATCATGCACTAGGTTTTCACTAATCATTAAGATTCATATATATATATATATATATAACAAAATGATGATTTCAACAATTCAACTCTTGTATCTTTTGGGGTACATCAATTTATATTGATTTCTCTCGCATTAGTTCCATTCCAATCCACTGGAATTGGCAATCTTACTCCTTTTTATGATAAAATTTGGGATCTAAAAATACAGTAAAAGTTCATTCCTTCAAAATATATGGTAAAATTTACAATCATGGTTGTACATAAGATTAGCAATTGGAAAATATGATGATTTTTTATTTAGCTTGCAAATGTGAGCCAAGTCAAATACATAAGAGAAAATAGAGCAGGTTGTCCATATGCCCAAGGGAAGTTAAAAAATTCATGGTGTCTCCATATAGTGGTCCTTACTTGGTCCTGATTGTTGTGTTCTCCGTCCGCCAGGATAATGTCTAGTAATTAGGATTGCACAAATAAACGATGTTATTACGCAAGAAGGAGACTATCAATCATCTTTCCTCGAAAAAAGGTTATTAGCTATCCATCCAAAAATTGATGTTCCGCATCTAATTGAGAATACTTTTGTAAGTACATCCAAATGATACAAGGAGCAGAAATATGCCTGATTATTTCAATAATTTTTTATCCCAATAGATTGATTCGATTATTTGAAGAATACATTTATTTAATGAAGATAATTTTATTGTGATGGTAAATTATGGTGAAGGTAAGATTTGACTCGATCTTTAGCCAACACAATGGAATTCAAGATTGATATTTTTAGTAATTTGGAGGAATTCATTGCTTAGCTCCCGAGAACAACGGCAACGGCTCTCTCGGTCCAGCACGTGGGTCGTGGGCACATTAATTTTTCTGGGCGACATTAGACGGTTGATCAATCTAAAGGCAGGAATTCGCTTCTGACAATCAAGAACCGGACCAGCTATATTGAACTGGAATGAAAGAGGTTAGAGGTCAATTGGATCAATCGGTTGGCCCATTTGATCTATGACATCAGCACGATATAATTATAATATAATAAATATATTTTATTTTTTAAAAAATATAAAAATATTTTTTAAAAAATTAAAAAATATAAAAATATTTTTAAAAAAATTAAAAAATAAAATAATAATTTGATAAAATAATGCATGTTGCATATTTAAAATTTTTATCTATTTTTAAATTTTAAAAATATCTAAAAATTTAAAAATTAATATTTCTTTATAAACTTCAATAAATAAAAATATCAATATAAATTTGAACGGTAACAACAAATATTCTAGACGAGAAGCAACGCAAACAAAATTCTACATAAGAAACAACACGAAGAAAAGAACATTCAATGAGATTGTTTCATAACCAAACTTAATGTAATGTTTTTAGTCATCTCTTAATCTACATGACTTACGACAAAAAATCATAAATAAATAATTTTTTTTTTGTTTATTTCGCACCTCAATAATATATTTTCATGCTATATCTTTAATTTATCAAATTTCTTATATTGATTGTACTTGTGCATCAGATGGAGTTGAGCATGAATTTGTAGCTTCTATTTATTGTAATAAAATAAAAATTAATATCATATTATATCTAACTTCTATAATAAAATAAATAAAAACTAGTCGAAGATCCGTGCATTGCATGGGATGGATAATTGTAACATATAATTATTAAAATTTTTAATAATAAATATTGATAATAAATATTTTTTAAATATTTTTAATATTTTATTATTTTATTTATTATATATTATATTTTTTTATTATTTTATAAAATAATATTTTATTTCACGCTCATTGGTGCCGCCTCAACTCCCCAACCATCCTACCATGGCTTCCTTTTTCTCTCAGCAAAAGCTGATCTTGATCGCACCTCCATCCCTCTCTTTTTCTCATACCTTCTCTACGTCCGCCAGTGCCACCCCATCCCCCTGCCGCCCCACCACTGCTTCATTTCTCTCTCAGCAAATATCGATCCCGATCGCACCCCTTGATGCGCCTAACAGTATCGCTGCCTTCGGTGCCACTACTACCCCTCATTTCTCCTCCTTTGCCTCCTACTCAGCCCCCTTCCTACCGCCGCCAACATCTTTCATCTCGACCATCCTCCCTCCATCCAAACTCCTTTACGTGCTCTTGCATTTTGAATTCCGCTTGTGCCGCTCCATGGTCCAGTAGGAGGGCCGGTATCTGATAGTGCTGTTGGCAGTGGAATCCATGGCATGGGCCTCATAGTTATATATGATTACATGATACTTTGTAAACATGGCATCAGAAGTGAGGGTATTTTGATCAATGCAAGAGGAACGATATTTTATTGGATAGAAGGGATTGAGAGACATTTCGCGTGAAACAATAACCGACAAAAGATGGGCAATATTATAAGTACCTGTTGGTGCGAAATCTGATTACCGTTGGAAAAGTGCTGGAGTTGGAGAAGACGAGGTCGCCACTGATGACCTGCAAAATAAGTCTCGTCCAGAGCCCAAGGTGGTGGCTCCGGCAAGACCCTCCGATGGTCAAGTTAGCTTTTTCGCCCAACAGAAATGGAGTGCTCAGTTAAGAAAGTTGCAGAATTTTCGAAAGAAAGAAGAGAGCCTAGAGAAAATATATCTGGAGGGTCCCTTTTATAGACGAAGACTGTAATAAACTGATAGTGACAGTCATAACTATCAGATAGTGAGCCGCTCAGGGCCATGTAGAGTTTGTTATGGAAGATAGTATTTATTGTCATGAGATGCCAGTCCGTTTAAGATTTCATAGTCAAAGTTTGGATGGATGGGCATCGGTTGGTGATGACCTTTGAGCTGTATCAATTCTAGAGGAGTTCGAACTTCTCTAAGATAGTCTGGGTGTGGGTCGGTTCATGCCATGTATGAGATCGTATCAATTCTAGAGGAGACCTTCCTGGATGACTGTGGAAAGTTCGATCGCTGGAGGAGTCCGAAAGAGTTCGACCGTTGGAGGAGTTCGATCACTGGAGGAGTTCGACCGCTGGAGGAGTCCGGAAGGAGTTCGACCACTGGAGGAGTCCGGAAGGAGTTCGACCACTGGAGGAGTCCGAGAGAAATTCGGCTATTGGAGGAAGAAATTTCGATCGAAGCTCTTCCGTGATTATCAGTTACATTAGGCTAAGCATTAGATTGAACTTCGATGGAAGCAGGGTTTATCTCCAACAATAGTCTCCCTACTTTCGAATTCGAAATTTGAAGGAAGGAAAAAAGGCGATGATCGAAGTCTAGTTTCGGGTTCCCGCGCTTGTTGGGACGAGATATTTTGATGTTTACCATGCTGGCATCGAAACTTTCTAAGTCTAAAAGAGTCCAAAAAGATGGCATTTTGAATCTTCCACCAAAACTCTACCATAGGCACGGCGCCATAAAAACTCTACCCGTCGCCGCTTTGCTGTCATGATAAGTGGGACATGCGATGCACACAGACCGACCGAAGTCGATCCGCAATCATAACTACTTCGGATTGTCTCTGGCTATTTAAGGCCTTCTCCTATTGTTCGAAAGTCATCCCTGCCCGAGTCTTCTTCTTCCTTCGGCCCCTGTTCGCCTTCTTTCCATGGGTCTCATTCTTCTCTCGCCTTCCTGAACTTCGGATACCTTTTTAATTGATCCTCATCGCATCCATCATCCTTTCATCCTCTTCGGACAGTTTAGGTCAGTTTTCTAACCCTTCTCTTAGGTTATTCGTGCTTATCATTTCTGGCTCCTTGTCTTTTTGATTTTTTTTTTGGAGGGAGGGTTTCTTGGGGTTCATCTCGATCCGAATGTCTTTCGAAACCTTCCACTCCATCAGTTCGCGGGGCTCGTCCAAACCAATCTTCTTTGATTCTTCACCCCTGATCGAGGTAGAACCTAGAAACATGTCCCGCTCGTCTTTTGCTCCAGACACCATTCCGTCCATCCTTACCCCAGATGATCTTTTTCTGATCCAATCCAATATGGAATTCCTCTAGAATATGATCTTGAACTCCCTAGCTCCAACGACCGGATCAGTTCTCCTCCGACCAGTCGATTTTGTTTGTACTTAGAAGCTTTGCGTACCGAATTTAGACTTCCGCTACCCCCATTCATAGTCGCCCTCTTTCGATTTTTAAACATTTTCTTCGCATCTGTCATACCGAACTTCTTTCAGTTCGTCATAGATTTTCTCTCCCTCTATCGATTGACTAAAGTTTAGCCGTCCATTTTGCTTTTTAGGAATTTCTATACTTTCAAGCACCATCCTTCCGCAAAGGATTGGTGGTACTTTCTCCCTAGATCGGCAAAAAGGGGTTATTGAAAGGTGCCCCTTCTTTCGTTCACAACTGAAAGTAAAAGTACTTTTTTGTACATTACCCGACCTTGCCATTAGATCTTCCTTCATGGGGTTACATTAGAGAGTCAGTTCGTTGAGCTCCTAGCTTAGACGGAGCCGACCTTGATTCCTCCAATAAACTCAAGATGTACCAAGCTCCTCCTCTTCCCGACCTTCTAAAGGAACAGACCTTGTTCAACCTAGGTCTGAGTCCCTATGATCCTACTGGTACATCTTTTAATTTTTGAATCAACATGGTTTCGTGCACGTGTATTGCTACTGACCACTCTTCTTTTTCTGCTATAGGAATGGATGCACAAGCTACCAAGATGCTTACCAAAGGGCTCTTCACCAAAAAGAGGAAGGAAAAGGCATAAGAAGATGGCTCAAAGAGGACGAAGATCGATGTTTCCAACACTGGAGTCCCTGCCCCCATTGTCGCTGCATCCGAGGTCATCATCGATGCCGAGATTGCCCCAACTGTCGAGGTTGACACTGCTAGCACGGGCCCGATGCCTTCCATGCCCTCAGGTCCCTCCAGTGGGGATTGGATTTCGAAGCTCCCTATCAGGAAAGGGGCAGGAGAGGGAAGGAAAAAGAAAGCCGTTGCGAAGATGTCCTACAAGGCTCACTTAGGCGGACCGGATGGCAACGACAACGAACGAGGAGAGGATTCCTTCGAAAACTCAGAGATCGTTTGGGAGCTTACTGATAGATTTGCCATGCCCAAGGTGGTAGACCAGATGGCCGACCTGGACCCACTGCAACTTATCTAGAGTTCTCTTGGAACCATCCTCAAGGTGATTGCTCCGTTGCTCGACTCTTTTTTTCCTCTCCTTCTTCTTTTCTCTTTTTTTTTTTTAGCATCAATCATTTGTTGCAGTCGGATCACCAGATGCTCACTCACATCAAGAGGGTGCATCGTTAGGAGGTGGAGGCACAGAAGGCTCAGGAGGACTTTCGAGCCGAGATCCACCATCTTCAAAAGAGGATCGATGAGATCGAGCATCTTGCCGAGGAGAAGGCAACGAACATCGAAAGTCTTCAGGATGCACTCCACGAGGAGGAGTTCACCTCGATTGGACTGAAGGCCACACTGGCCTTGGAGGAGGAGAGGAGGAAGGAAGCCGAAAATAGGGTCGTCGAATTAGAGACCCAAATGGCGAAGTCGATCTCAGAGGCAATGACCCGGGCTGTGAAAGAGTTCAAGACCTCTTCCGAGATGCGGAACCTGAACGTCGAGTTCGGCCAAAAAGCGTTTATCAAGGATTTTGAGCTCTACGAAGGCAGGATAGTCCAAAGATTTTTCAAGCTTGACCTCAACTTTCTGGAGGAGGAGGAAGACGACGTAGAGATGGGACCGTCTAATGCTGCAGTCGGTCTTTCCTTCGACAAGCTCACTTTTGGTCCATTTGAACCTGCTGTAGAGGCATCCAAGCCAGTTCGAAAACCTGAGGCGGTCGAGAGCAATCCGACTCCACCCTCCAAGATTGAGATCCTCGAGTAGTTATACTTTTTTTTATCTTGTACTCAAAAGTTTTGATTAAATGAAGTAATTTTTTTTTTCATACCCTTGAGCGCTTTTCGTATCTCGAATGCAGTCTCCCACCATCGCTGATCCACTGCCTTAGAGGGTTCTGATAAAGTCCTTGATAAAGAATCTAAGAAAGAAAGTTCATCTTCTAAGGAAGAAGTTGAAGAAGATGGACGACAACCTTCGAGCCTCACGAAAAAATGCTTCTGAGGTGACCAAAGAGGTCACTCGCCTCCAAAGCTTGCATATGAAGGAAGCGGTGAGCTTCAGTATCTGAAAAGGCAGCTATTGACGTAGAAACTAATCATCGCCGGAAGCAGTTGGAGCGGAGGTGGATGAGGTCACCGTCGGAGACTTGCAATATAAAATCCCATCCGGAGTCGGTGGGGGGTGGCTCTGGTAGGACCCTCCGACGATCAAGTCAGCTCTGGTCAACAGGAATGGAGTGCTCGGGTATAAGTTCCGCTGAGCTTAGAGAAGGAGAGGAGATCTTAGAGATCAGAGAGATTCGAGTTAGCGTATCTAGAGGATCTTTTTTATAGCGAAGCTTGATGGTGATAGCTCTAGCCGCATGCTGGCGGGCCGCTTGAGGCTGCATCGGGTTTGATATGTAGAGGATGGTGTCGTCAGATCGAAAGCGACAGCCATATCATCCGACAGTGGTGGGCTGCTCGAGATCTGATAAAGCCGCTATAGCACCGCCTATGGCAGACTGATGGTGACCGTTCGTTCAGCTTTAATAGGCATGGCTCTCATTGATCGATGGACTTCAGCATATGTCGATTCCAGGAGAGTTCGGCCGACTGTCTGGGAGAAGTCCGACTCTTGAAGGAATCTAGCCGAAGAGGAAGCTTGGAGGGAGTTTGGCTCCCACAAGCATCTGGCTGGAATGATGCGGAGAGAGTTCAACTCTCGCGGGAGTCCGATTGAAGCTCGACCGTGAAGCAGTTCGGTCGACTGAACGGATTCGAAGGAACTCGACCACTGGGAGTCCAAGGAGCTCGATCGCTAAAAAGTTTGGTCGGCTGTAGGGGTTCGGCTAAAGCTCGTCTGTTGAAGCTCTTCTGTGGCTATCGGCCACTTCAGATTAAGCACCAAACTGAACTTCGGCGGGAGCAGAGTTTATCCCCAATAATAGTCCCCCCACTTTTGAGTTCAAAATTCAAAGGAAGGGAGTGCAGAAAAGGCGACTGCCAAAGTCTTCTTTCGGGCTCAGTACTGATTCAGATCGAAGCTCAGGGGAGATCTCATCTCCAACTAAAGTTGAAGCCCGAGGGAGATCCCATCTCCAATCGAGATTAAGATAGGTCTCGTCTCCTGCAATCAAGATCGGAAGTTGAGCTCCTCGGAGGGTGATATTGTCTTCAGCAGCCAAGACTGACTCGAGGAAGGTCTCCTCTCCTGCAGCTACGGTTTAACACAGGCGCTTGGGAGAGATCTGATCTCTGACCGAGGCTAACATGGTCGCTTGGGAGAGATCTTATCTCTGGCTGAGGTTGACTCGATCGCTCGAAAGAGATCTCATCTCTGGTCGAGGTCGACAAGATCGCTCGGAAGAGATCTTATCTCTAGCCGAGGTCGACTCGGTCGCTCGGAAGAGATCTTATCTCTAGTCAAGGTTGTCCACGGTCGCTCGAGAGAGATCTTATCTCTAGCCGAGGTTGATGCGGCTGCTTGGGAGAGATCTTATCTCTGGCCGAGGTTGACGCGGTCGCTCGGAAGAGATCTTATCTCTAGTCGAGGTTGACGTGGTCGTTCGGAAGAGATCTTATCTCTGGCTGAGGTTGTCCACAGTCGCTCGGGAGAGATCTTATCTCTAGTCGAGGTTGACACGGTCACTCGAGAGAGATCTTATCTCTGATCGAGGTTGTCTTGCCTTCGACTTTGCTCGCATTAGGATGAGGTTCTTCTTCTATTCCTAACGGACTGTGGGGGCACATAAGGGCCGCTATCAGGGCCTCTTCCTCCATCTCATCCTTTGTGAATGAGACCTTCGCTCGGAAGAGATCTTATCTCTAGTCGAGGTTGACTCGATCACTCGAGAGAGATCTTATCTCTAGCCGAGGTTGACTCGGTCGCTCGAGAGAGATCTTATCTCTAGTCGAGGTTGACACGATCGCTCAGAAGAGATCTTATCTCTGGCCGAGGTTGTCCTACCTTCGACTTTGCTCGCATTAGGATGAGGTTCTCCTCCTGTTCCTAACGAGCTATGGGGGCACATAAGGGCCGCTGTCAGGGCCTCTCCCCCATCTCATCCTTTGTGAACGAGGCCTTCGCTCGGGAAAGATCTTATCTCTAGTCGAGGTTTACTCGATCGCTCGAGAGAGATCTTATCTCTGATCGAGGTTGCTTCTCGGAAGAGATCTTATCTCTAGTCGAGATTATCGGGGTCGCTCGGAAGAGATCTTATCTCTGGCTGAGGTTGATGGTTTTGACCTGCCCATGTTAGGATGAGGTTCTCCTCCTGTTCCTAACACAACGACTATTAACTACTTCTTTCTCTGTCATCATATAGTTTTCGCATCCAGAAATAGTATATTATTGAAAGAAAAGAATTTTATTGAAAGAAAGTTACTAGCAACGTATTCTCAAATTCTTTATGTTTGAGGGTCGTGGCAGCGCTGTTCCTCTATGTTTCTTCATGCGGACGACCTTTTTCATCTTATGCTGGCTTCCTCTGTAGCAGCTTTGATGTTGGGAGGTGATGAATCACCGATATGCCAAGCTCTTCCTAGGGATAACGTTCATGACGCTGTGAGGCGGCCGACCTCCATGTCGTTTCTGGCTATAGTAGCGCCCTTGGCCGATCTTCTGCTTCAGGCTGGCATCGGAGGAATTTACTCAGCCGCCCCTTTCTGACGAGCTCCTTAATTTTATCTTGAAGCTGAATGTATTCCTCAGTATCGTGACCATGGTCGCGATGGTAGGGGCATTGCTTGCTTCGATCGCGCATGTTTGGGGAAGACCGTAGTTCTTCTGGCCTTAGCAGCTCTTTCTTAACCTCCATGAGAATTCGAGTTCGAGGGGCGTTGAGGGGGGCGTAGTCGCGGAACCTTTCGAGAGGAGGACTTCTTCGCGCCCTTCTGTCGGGGCTTCCTCGATGGTGAGCTTGAAAAGTTTAGGCCTTGCTTATGCTGGGGAGGTCATGAGCGCGGTCGAACTTTCTGTGGAATCTTCTGTGGGAGAACTTCATGCCCTTTTATCGAAACTTTCTTGACGACAAGCTTGAGAGGGAGTTTGGTTCCGCTTGCGCCGAACTTCATTCCGCTTTAGGGGAGCTCGACTTTGCTTGCCCGAACTTCATTCCGCTTTCCCACGAAACCTTCCGCGGGAGAACTTCATGCTTCTATGTCCGGACTTTCTTGACGATGAGCTCGAGGAGGAGTTCGGTCTCGTCAGCACTGCCAAACTTTGTTCCGCTTCTATGGAAGAACTTCTGCTCTCTATTTCTCCTTTCTTAGGATGATTGGTATGCCCGAATGCTCTTTCTTAAGGTCGGTTCCTCGCATCCTCATGGTGGGTTTGCTGGCAAAGTCCCTGTCGGTGGTTGTCGCACGATCAGCATCATCTCGGTGGGGCCACGAACCCGACCAGCAAGTTGAATTGCTCCACGTCTGCGGTGGCTTCGTGTGAAACCTGAACTGTCGGGACTGAAATGGAAGCAGATGGACCTAATGTGCAAACCGCCGATCGCCGAGTCGAAGCTCTCCTGGGAGGCATTTTCTCTTCAAGAAAGAACTCTAGTGAGGAAGAAGAGAGATCTCCAGAGAGGGAAGAGAGAAATCATTGCCGAGCACTCCTTTAAGAACAAGAAAACCTCAGAGGTTCATGCCCTTTCTCTAGCGGTAATCTGTTGATGCAGAAACTGGTCATCACCGAAAGTAGCTGGAGCGAAGGTGGACGAGATCGCTATCGGAGACCTGCAAAATAAAGTTTCGTCCAGAGTCGGTGGGGAGTGGTTCCGACAGGACCCTCTGACGATCAAGTCAGCTCTGATCAATAGGAATGGAGTGCTCGGAAATGAGTTCCCCTGAGCTTAGAGAAGGAGAGGAGATCTTAGAGATCAGAGAGATTTGAGTTAGCATATCTGGAGGGTCCTTTTTATAGCAGAGCTTGATGGTGACAGCTCTAGCCGCATGCTGGTGGGCCGCTCGAGGCTGCATCGGGTTTGATGCAGAGAGGATGGTGTCGTCAGATCGAAAGCAATAGCCATACCGTCCGACAGTGGTGGACTGCTCGAGGTCTGATGGAGCCGCTGTAGCATCGTCTGTGGCAGACTAATGGTGACCATTCATCCAGCTTTAATATCCATGGCTCTCATTGATCGATGGACTTCGGCATATGTCGATTCTAGGGGAGTTCGATCGATTGTCTGGGAGAAGTCCGGCTCCTGAAGGAATCCGACCGAAAAGGAAGCTTGGAGGGAGTTCGGCTCTCGTAGGTGTCTAGCTGGAAGGACACGAGGAGAGTTCGACTCTCGCAGGAGTTCGACTGAAGTTCGATTGCGAAGCAGTTCAGTCGGCTGAACGAGTTCGAAGGAACTCGATCGTTGGGAGTCCAAGAAGCTCGGTCGCTAAGAAGTTCGATCGGCTGTAGGGGTTCGGCTAAAGCCCATCCACTGAAGCTCTTCCATGACTACCAGTCGCTTCAGGCAGAGCACCGAACTGGACTTCGGCAGGAGTGGGGTTTATCCCCAACAGCAGCTTTGAGAAGGAAGTCGCTGAACTCAAAAAAAAATGCCAGTAATAAGTCTTGGGCACTGACAGCAAAGATCAGCTCTTTTGAAGCCAACTTGAAGAATGCCAGGGAAAAGATCCATCTTCTAGAAGGGAGCTCGCCGTGGTCTACCAACAAGGCCCAGTACCACTCAAACTAGTCAATAAAGTTTTTTCAGCTTCAAAAGCAGCTGCAAGATACTGAGGACCGGCATAATAGCTTTCGAGTGACCTCGACGAAGAAGATGTCCAAGCTTAAAGGCAAGCTCAAGGTTGCTAGAGACGAGGTAGCTCATCTTCGGAAGCGACTGCTTAATAATCGGGGAGCCAGCGTAAGTGGCGAGTTGGAGGAGATGGCCTCCTTGAAGAGGACCATTAGTGAGCTTTTAAAGGCGGTTGGGACAAAGCAGGCCGAGGTTCAACGGCTGAAGCTTTAGCTTGTTTGTGAACATCGGGCTATCGAGGATGCGGAGGTCGAGTCTAAAGTTTTAAAGAGACAACGGTGAGAGCTCGAGGGTAAGTTTCAGCTCACCAACAGAATGTATGTAGATGGTCTCTTCCAGAAGAAGAAACTTAAGGAGGAGATCCTCAGGTTAAAGCAGGCCTTGGTGATGGTCAGAGCTGACAGTCCAAAGTTCAAAGAATCCGATTTGCCTTAAAGCTTCAGCCTCTTTCCTCTCTCTTTTTTTCCTTTCAGTATAATTGGCCTTGTCGGCCTATTCTTTACTTGTATTGAACTCATTTTTATAATGAAATAATACATTTTTTGCTATTTTTATTTCGCACGAACCTAAGACCTATTTGCGGCCTTACCTTCTTTACCTCATTTTCTTTTTGTCATTTTCTTACGAAATACTTATTGCGGATATCGAGCTCATTATGGACGTCGAACTAGGACCTCTCTTGCAAATCAGGATAAGGTTCTGCCTTTCGCATTTAACGTAGTTAGATCATCATGAAAAAATACGTATAAGAATTCTCCATCAAGCTTCTTTCTTCTCCACGTTTTTGATCTATGAGATTTTGACTTTCACTCATGTTAGGATGAGGCTTTTCTTCTATTCTTAACATGGCTTACGGGGATGCATTAGGATCGTCGGTAGGGTCTCTCTCTTCATCCTATCTTATATCGATGAGATCGTCGACTTTGCTCATGTTAGGATGAGGTTCTCCTCCTGTTCCTAACGTGGCTCATGGGGGTGCATTTTAAGACATTGACAGGACCTCTCCCTCCATCCCATCTTAAATGGATGAGGTCTTCGACTTTACTTACATTAGGACGAGATTCTCCTTCTGTTCCTAACAGACTATAGGGGCATATTAGGGCCATTATCAGAGTCTCTCCTCTCATCTCATTTAAAATGAACGAGGCCTTCAATTTTGCTCACGTTAGGATGAGGTTCTCCTATTCCTAATGAATTGTAGGGACACATTAGGGCCATTGTCAGGGCCTCTTTTCTTATCTCATCTAAAATGAACGAGGCCTTCGACTTTACTCACATTAGGACAAGGTTCTTCTCCTATTCCTAACGGACTATAGGGGCACATTAGGGCCATTGTCAAGGCCTCTCTCGTCATCTCGTCTAAAATAAATAAGGTCTTCGACTTTGCTCACGTTAGGATGAGGTTCTCCTCCTATTTCTAATGGGCTATAAAGACATATTAGGGCCGTTGTTAGGGCCTCTCCCCTCATCTTATCTAAAATAAATGAGATCTTCGACTTTGCTCATGTTAGGATGAGGTTCTCCTCCTGTTCCTAATGGACTGTAGGGATACATTAGGACCGTTGTTAGGGTCTCTCCCCTCATCTCGTCTAAAATGAATGAGGCCTTCGACTAACGGGCTGTAGGGGCATATTAGGGCCATTATCAGAGCCTCTCTCCTTATCTCGTCTAAAATGAACAAGACCTTCGATTTTGCTCACGTTAGGATGAGGTTCTCCTCATATTCCTAATGAGCTATAAGAGCATATTAGGGCCGTTGTCAGGGCCTCTCCCCTCATCTCGTCTAAAATGAACGAGGTCTTCGACTTTGCTCATGTTAGGATGAGGTTCTCCTCCTATTCCTAACAAAATATGGAGGTACATTGGAACCATTATCAAGGTCTCTCCCCTCATCTCATCTAAAATGAATGAAGTCTTTGATTTTGCTCACGTTAGGACGAGGTTCTCCTCCTATTTCTAACGGGCTGTAGGGGCACATTAGGACCATTGTCAGGGCTTCTTCTCTCATTTCATCTAAAATGAATGAGGCCTTCGACTTTGCTCATGTTAGGATGAGGTTCTTCTTCTATTTCTAATGGGCTGTATTTATCGTGAGATCAAGTTCGAGGGTAGTCCCCCTTTGTCATCGGTATATAACAAAGATTAGGGTGTTGAAGTAGAAAAATTTCATTATAATCAAATCATCGATAATACATTTGCAGATTTTTTGAATTTCATGATCGAGGTAGGTCTCCTCCTAAGTTTCTTCAAGTAGTACGTCCCGGATCGAACGACCTCCGTGACCTCGTAGGATCCTTCCCAATTTGGGGCAAGTTTTTTCTAGCTCTGAGGCTGAGAGATGACGGCTCATCGAAGCACTAAGTCTCCCACTCTGAATATTTTACCTCTGACTCTGGAGTTATAGTATCGAGTCACCCTTCACCTGTAAGCTGCCATCCGAACTTGGATTTCCTCTCTTTTTTCTTCTAGTAGGTTGAGGTTGGCTCTGAGGTCCTGTGGATTATGCTGTTCATTGAAAGCCACTACCCACATCGATGGAAGATTAAGTTCGATCGGGATGACTGCCTCTATTTCAAAAGCTAAGGCAAATGGTGTTTCTCCAGTTGGCAGCTTTTGGATAGTGCGGTATGCCCACAGAATATGATAGAGTTCGTCCGTCCAGACCCCTCTTACTCTTTTGAGTCTTGTCTTGATATCTTGCAATAGGATCCGATTGATCACTTCAGCTTTTCCATTTTTCTATGGGTGAGCTACCGACGTGAAGCGATGGAAGATGTTTAGATCTTCACGAAACTCAGCAAACCTCATCCTAACGAACTGTTGTCCGTTATCTATTATGAGAGTTTGGGGCAGACCAAATCGGTAGATGATTAATTTTCAGACAAAGTTTCGTACCCTAGCCTCAATAATTTTTGCTAGTGATTCGGCTTCAACCCATTTGGTGAAGTAGTCGATCGCAACTAGAAGAAACTTTCATTGTCTGGATGCCATTGGGAAAGGACCAAGTATATCCATTCTTCACTGCGCAAATAGCCAAGGTATGTTTAGTGGAGTAAGCTCGAAGGTCGGCTATTTTTGTATATTTATATTTTTTGACAGCGGTCATATTTCTTGACATACTCCATAGAATTATGGTACAAGATCAACCAATAGTACCCTTGCCAAAGTAGTCTTTATGATAGGAATCTGGCTCCTACATGACTTTCACAAATTTTTTCGTGCACTTTTCATAATGCGAAGTCGGCCTCTGAAGGTCGGAGACATCTCAACAGCAGTAGCGAATATGATCTTTTATACAACTTGCCCTCATACAAAATATACCGAAAGGCTTGATTCCTGAGTTTTCGAGCTTCTTTTGGATCATGAGGAAGAACTTCCTCTTTGAGATAAGCAACTAATGGATCAATCCAGCTCAGCTCGAGCTCCATCTACATAATAAGCTGTGATTCCTCCAAGCTTGGACATTTTAGAGTTTTAAAAAATACTTCTTTGGATAGTTTGGCTGGGGCTAAAGTAGCCAATTTAAAGAAGAGGTTGGTTCTTGTATTTTCTACCCTCGAAATATGTTAAATGCCAAAACTATCGAAGGCCGGAGTTAAATTCTTTACCTTCTTAAGATATTTCATCATACTTTTCTTCCGTCCTTCATAGTTGCCACTGACTTGGCCGACCACTAATTGAAAATCACTGTAGACTTGAAGCCGATCTACTTTTAACTCTCTTACTATTTTTAACTCAGCGATCAGTGCTTCATATTCAGCCCCATTATTAGTGTCAAACTATTTTTAATCCAACGATCAGTGAATCCCGAGCTTTGATTGATGGCCAGGGTCGATAATTAATGTCAAACTTCATGAGTTCAATTGCCCATTTTGTAATTCTTTCAGAAGCATCCGTTCGATGAAGGACTGCTTTTATTGGTTGATCCATAAGGACCGTTATGGTGTATCCCTAAAAGTAAGATCAAAGTCTCCTGACAGCGATTAGAAGAGAGTAAGTCAATTTTTCTAACTTAGAGTATCTAGTCTCTGCATCCCTCAGGACCCAACTTACGTGATAGATTGGTTGCTGTATCTTCGCTTCCTTCTTGACCAAGGCTGCTACCAAGGCCGTCGGTGAGGATGCTAGGTATAAGAATAATTCTTCTCTGAATTCAGACTTAGCTAGCAGTAGGGGTGAGTCGAGATAATTTTTGAGCTTCTCAAACGCCCGTTGGCACTCCATCATCCAACAGAAGTTCTTTGGTTGCTTGAGAACTTAGAAGAAGGGCATGCATCACTCGATTGATCTTGAGATAAAGCGATTTAGGGATGCCACTTTTTCAGTCAGGTGCTGAATTTTTTTTATCATTTTTGGAGCAATCATCTTCTAAATAGCTCAAATTTTCTCTGAATTTATTTCGATCCCACGCCTCGACATCATAAACCCCAGAAACTTTTTCGAGGTCGCACCAAAGGCACACTTGATCAGGTTTAGCTTCATTTTATACTTTTTAAGCACACCGAAGGTCTCTTCGAGGTTGGTGATATGATTTTTTAAAGCTCAACTTTTGACGAGCATGTCATCCACATACACCTCCATGTTGCGGCCGATCTACTTCTTAAAAATCTTGTTGATCAGGCATTGGTATGTTGCCTCTGCATTCTTGAGTACAAAAGGCATGACCCTGTACAGTAAAGACCACGATTAGTGATAAAAGCAGTTTTCTCCTCATCCTCCAGTGCCATCCATATTTAGTTATAGCCAGAAAAGGCATCCATAAAGGTGAGAAGCTCGTGGCCTGAGGTTGTGTCTACCAATTGATCAATTCTAGGTAGAGGATAGCTATCTTTTGGATAGACTTTGTTCAGCTTTTTGAAGTCTATATATATCCTCTACTTGTTGTTGGCCTTCTTGACTAAGACCATATTAGAGACCCAAGTTGGATAGCTGATTTTTTAAATAAATCCGACATTGAGAAGCTTGTCGACTTCTTCTATTATTGCCTTCTATCTTTCTGGTGCGTGGCCTCGAACTCTTTCTTTCATTGGTCGATGCTTGGGATCAACGATCAGTCGATGTTCCATAACCTCAGCATCAATCCCAAGCATGTCCATCGGAACCCAAATGAAGACGTCGGCATTCCTCCGTAAAAAGGTGATGAGCTACTTCTGAACTTCATCCTCCAGATTGGAGCCAATCTGCACCGTATGCTCCACATTTTTGTCATTCAGGGGGACGGTCATAAGATCTTTTATGGACTCACTCTATTCTTCGGCAAGGTCATCGCGGACATCAAGCCCGTCAACTGGGTAGGGGTCAAGTCGAGTGCCATATTGTAAGACGATGGAGTAACAGTGCCGGGCTAATGCTTAATCGCCTCTGATTTCACCTATTTCGTTGCTTGTTGAAAATTTTATTTTCAGATAATAGGTCGATAATATGGCTCGTAGTACATTTAGATCAGATCAGTCGAGGATTGCATTATAAGCAGAGGAGGCTTTTACCACCAAAAAATTGACCCACACCTTGGCCTGCTTTGGATACTATCCTACAATCACGACTAGAGTTATCATTCCCTCCACTGGCACAGTATCGCCAGTGAAATCGACCAATGCGGAGCTCATGGGTCCCAAATGATTATCGGGTATGAATATTTTAAAGAAAGCATCATAGTACAGAACGTTAGCGGAACTTTCATTATCTACCAAAATGCGGTGTATATCATAATCAGCAATATTCAAAGAGAGTACAACTGCATCGTTGTGTGGGAACTGGACTCCTTGAGCATCCTCGTTGATAAAAGCGATGGGCTTTTTAGTTCTTCGCCTCTTCTCGGACTCGACCGACCTGCTAGCCTTCCCTTGTTGAAGTCCCCTAGAGATGGTGTTAATGATGCCGATCGGGGGTCGATCTTCTCGCTGCTCCCCGTCCCTCGATTGTTCTGGCGGTGGGGGTGCTCTCGATCGATCCTCTCATCCTTTTGATCGACGTCGTAGGAACTGACCCAGCCTATCACACCTGATGAGCTCCTCGATCTCATTCTGGAGCTAGATGCACTCTTCTGTATTGTAACCATGATCGCGATGGTAGAGGCAGAACTTGCTAGGATTGCATTTATTGGGATGAGTGCACATCTTTTTCAGTCTCGACATTTGATCTCTGATCTTCATTAGTACTTAGATTTTTGGAGCATTGAGAGGGGCGTAGTTGTGGAATTTTCTAAAGGGAGAGCTCCATCACGCCCTTCTATTTGGGCTTCTTCGTCTCTGGGCCCGAGTAGGGGTCCGAGCCCGCTTACGCTCTGAAGGAGTCTGGAAGCGTGGAGTCGTGGGCATATTTGGTTCACCCGTCTGCCGCTCCTGGGCGGCTTTATTATCCCTAACCTTAAAGGCCTCTTCAGCTCGGGCATAACCTTCAGCCCAGGCCAGCATATCGATAAAGTCCCTAGGGTACTTCTTCTCCAGGAAGAATAGCAAATCATTTTTCTGAAGACCGCCCTTAAATGTGGCCATTGCAACAGACTGATCTAGGTTCTGAACCTCCAATGCAGCAGCATTAAATTGGATGACATAAGCTCGGATAGATTCTTCCTCCTTCTATTTGATATTCATCAAAAAATCTGAACCTCAATGGGGACATCGGCTGCTAATGAAGTGAGCCGCAAACTAGTGGCTCATTTGATTGAAGAAAAAGAGGTACTCAGCTTAAGTACCGAGTACCGGTTTCTGGCGGCTTTCTTGAGGGTGGATGAGAAAGCTCGGCATAGAATGGTATCTGACGTGCCATGGAGCAGCATCATTATCCGGAAGGCCTCTAGATGGTCGATCAGATTGGTGGTTCCATCGTAATTCTCAAACTGTGAAAATATGAAGTTCGACGAGATTGGTTCCTGCATAATTTTATGAGAAAAAGAAGGATCAATGCAAATATCATTACTGTGAGAGAAGGGAGCATGATGAAGTTCTTTGATTCGTCGGCTCATTTTCTAAAGTCTTTGATCCAGGAGATCTTCACGATCGTTGATCTCTAAGATTTTCTGATGGAACGATGGCAAAACTCCCCCCGGGGTCGAGTCATGGTCAGAGCAAGGGCTCTCCACCCTTTGCTTCCTCTTTTCGGAGGTCACTGGTCGACTAGCCCAAGTCGGCCATCCTCAGATCAGATCATGGGGCTCTGAAGAAGTCTGCTACGATAGAATTAATGTTGGAGCTTGTCGATGCATGGCCTGCACCGCCTCCACGAGCCTGCGAACCTACTAGACCAGCAGGTTGAACTGCTCCGCATCCACCATGGCTGCAGGTGGAGCTTGAGTTGCTAGAGTTGAAGCAGGAGCGAATAGATCTGGATGAGATCTGACTGCAAAGGTCATTGACCGTCGGATCAAAGTTTTTCTAGAAGGCATTTTTTTGAAAAGAACTCTAAAAAGGAAGAAGAGAGATCGCTGCTAAGCACTCCTTTAAGAACAAGGGATCCTCAGGAACAGAGCTTCCTTCCTCTGGCGCCAATCCTATTGCTGCGAAATTTGATTATCATCGGAGAAGTGCTAGAGTCGGAGAAGATGAAGTCGCCATCGGTGATCTACAAAATAAGTCTCATCTAGAACCCAGGATGGCAGCTTCGACAAGATCCTCCGATGATCAAGTTAACTTTTTCGGTCAATAGAAATAGAGTGCTCAGTCAATAAAGTTGCAGAATTTTTGGAAGGAAGAAGAGAGCCTAGAGAAAACGTATCTGAAGGATCTTTTTTATAGATGGAGCTTGTAATAAATTGATAGTGACAGCCATAACTATCGGATAGTGGGCCGCTCGGGGCCACGTGGAGTTTGTTATGGAAGATAGTATTTATTGTTGTGAGATATCAGTCCGTTTGAGATTTGATAGTCAAATTTTGGAGGGATGGGCATCGGTTGGTGATGACCTTTGAGCTGTATTAATTTTAGAGAAGTTCGGACTCTTCTAAGGTTGTTCGGATGTGGGTCGGTTCATACCGTGTATGAGACCATATCAATTCTAAAGGAGACCTTCCTAAATGACTGCGAAAAGTTTGGCCGTTGGAAGAGTCCGAAAAGAGTTCGGCTACTGAAAAAGTCTGAAAGAAGTTCGGCCGCTGAAGAGTTCGAGAAAAATTTGACTATTAGAGAAAGAATTTTCGATCGAAGCTTTTTCATGATTACCAGTTACATTAAGCTAAGCATCAGACTAGACTTTGATGGGAGTAAAATTTATCTCTAATAGTATCAAATAAAAAAGAGGCTTAGACCATCGGATCAAACAAAACATCACAGTATCTATTGTGACCGTCGACTTTTTCGCTTGAGAGCATTATATGTTTAATCTTTAGTTCTAAATGGCATAACAAAAATTATTTAAAAAATTAAGTTAACAACACTACAATACTCCTCCATATATATATATATATATATATATATATATATATATATATATATATATATATATATATATATATATATATATGATCGCTAACCCGAATCACAGGTCAGAGAAGGAAAAACCATAAGAGAAAAACCATAAGAGCAACTTTCAGAGCTCTTCTTTCACCAAAAAAATAAAAATAATATATATATTAAGGGAGAACTTTCTTTTGTGGGTTTAGCTCTCCACACTAACTGCAACCGGCACCAAATTGAGAAGTATCCACTGAATCATCGCGGATCAATTTTTCGCACAGGCTAACCTAGCTACTAGAGGATGAAGATTTTCATTCTCCAGAACTACCACAGTCGCTATAAGGACCAGAAGCGAAGAAAAGGAAAGAGCGAAGAGGGTGGAGTGGTGGCCCTACTCGTAGATCCTTCGCTTCTCCATGTCGATGGACAGGTAGAGCTTCTGGTGGAGGACAACCCCTGCCGAGCTCTCGGGCTTCTGCTCCTCGTTCTTCTGTTTCCGAGGCTTCGCCATTTTTTTCTGAAGTGAAGCCAACGGAGGAAGAGTAGGGGGCGATAAACTGGGGAATGCGAGGTTTTCACTCGCAGGGCAGCATGGGCGTTTGGGTTGGGCGGGGGGGGGGGGGGTGGTTGGGAGCGGTGTTCTTTCTCTATCCGTGGGAATAACTCGAGGGTTTATATAGACGACCTCGAAGTTCTTTCTATATCCATGGGAATGACTTGGGGGTTTATATAGACGACCATCGAGCCTTCAAGGGAGGGACTGTCGCACCGCCTGTTTCGATCTCCCATTGGATACGTTCGGGCGCTCGGGCTCGTCCGTGGAGGCCTATGGATGCTTGGGCAAAGCGGCGGAACCTGAAACCTGGGCAAAGCGGCGGGGCGGCGGGGCCTCTTGATGCTGGTGCGCGAGACCGCAGCACGGCAGCTGGAGGAGCGGCGTGCCGACTGGGCCTACTCCTGACCGGTGGTGGCGCTCGTCATTGCCTGGAACCTGGCTTCTTTCTGTATCCGTGGGAATGACTCGGGGGTTTATATAGACGACCTCGGAGCCTTCAAGGGAGGGACTGCCGCACTGCCCATTTCGGTCTCCCATTGGATACGTTCGGGTGCCTGGGCTCGTCCGTGGAGGCCTATGGATGCTTGGGCAAAGCGGTGGGGCGGCGGGGCCCCTCGATGCTGGTGCATGAGACTGCAGCACGGCAGTTGGAGGAGCGGCGTGCCGACTGGGCCTACTCCCGACCGGTGGTGGCGCTCGACATTGCCTGGAACCTGGCTTTCGCCGCGGTGTCCGTTGCGTTGCTGGGGGCCACAAATCGAGAGTGGCCCAACATGCCGGTCCAGATCTAGATCGTCGGACATGTGGTCCAGCGCATTATCCACGTGGCATAATAAAAATTATTTGAGAGACTTGAATCGGCAACCCTACAATACTTCTTCATATAATATTATTTTATAAATATATATATAATTAATATTATATTATATATTATAAAATAAATAAGATTGGTCAGAAATTAGGATGGTTGAATTTTGAAGAGAGATGGTTGGGATGGACAGTAAGAATAAGAGAGATCGTTGAGATTCTGGAAAAGAGAGAATAGCTTGAGTGATTGAGTTTTGAGGTTAGGGACAGCGGGGAAGATGAGGAGGAGGGTGCCGTTGAGGTGTTTGCTATGGAGGTCGAGGCGATGGAGTCGGTCCAAGTGCGAGAGCGAGTTGAGGGGGTCTAAAGGATACGAAAAAAAGGGCAAGCATTATCACGTGACCACCAGCATAGGTGATGATATGCTATTGTCAGAAATAGACATCGGGGGTGCTCGAGTTAGCAGTTAGATTGCTCATTATCGTGAGCATCGACCCTCAATTAGAAGATGATTAGGGCATATATGTTGGATCCTCGATCAAAAGATTATCATAGTTCGAACATCAATCGTCGAGTCTCGATCGAAATCAGAAGATGGCCATATTGTTTGGCATTGCAGCTGGAGTTTCGCCATCGCCACCACCATCACAAGTGGGAAGAAATATTTCAAAATATTCATAAATACAAAAAAAGAATGCATTTTGGACTTTAGATTTCATTATCCCAAAGAGTCGGAGACTCTATGGCATTTGTCTGATAGGCAATAATGATGGGTTTGGAGCTCTGGATAGCGATGATGAATAAAAATCAAGAAAAAATGAAAAATCGAATACAGCTTTATGGATTAGAATTTTGGATAGAATATCCTGACAGCCGTGCTAATTATTTTTTTATCCGATTTATGATCCGGCCGGTTCATCACGGGGATCTTTACGATTTTTTACATGTCGAAACTCTATTGGATCGTTTCTAAACTCCGGATCAAAATTAAAAATGATCCCGATCCGATCTGTCGATCCGGCCGGTCCGTCCGGTTTTGAAAACTTTAGTTTGTACCCCGTCATTAACGTGGACCTACGTCGCGAGTGACGGGAGTCAGGAACTCACCACGTGTTACACGCCACGACGTCAATCATCTTCCCCCGCCGCCGACTCCCGGTCGTTCTCCAATCTCCCCACACCAAAACTTCGAAGTTAACGTCACCTCCGGTGTCCAACAACGCAAAACCGCGTCAACCGACACAAGTTAAAAATACGGTGGATGCATGTGACCGGAATGCATTTGACCGGAATGATTCCAATTAACGAAAACGGCACCAGATAAATACACCCCTTTTTAGTAGTGGTTGCACCCTCTGTGACTACATCGCTTTAGAGCATTCTTGAGACGCGCACTTAATTGGAGACCATTATTTATCACAAGGCGGAGTCCAATAATGTAACCCCTCGCAGTTCCCGGTTCCCACCTTCGCCAGCTCTCATCATACCAAGGCAAACAAGAAAAATATACAGGGGAGCAGGATTGGATAAGAGTAACGTTCACCCTCTGTTCTGAATTAGTTGCAGTCACGATTAGGCGGCGGCGATTCTGTCCGTTCTGTTGTCCATCTTGTCCCCCAACTTGTACCACCTCTGAGCCTTGTTTGCAAATTCCAAGCCCGTTCAATTTGACCCCACGAACCCTCTAAAATTTCCTCCAGAATCCCATCAGATCCTTCTCCTATTCCTCCTTCCCAATTCCCCTTCACCTCTTGGGCATTCTTGCTAAGCGATGGGCCTCTGCTTGAGCAAAGAGAAGGATCCAGGACGCAGAGGAGGAGCCAATGGTTACAACTCCCACCAGCAACAGTCCAAGCCCGGCCAAACCCCTTCTTCGTACCATGGCTACAACCAGCCTCGGCCGCCGCCGCCGCCTGCAGAGGTCCGCCAGGCACCTCCAAAGCCCTCTATTCCCGCTCCCGCCCCAGTCGTCCCCCCAGCCTCCGCCCCAGCCATCGCCGCGGCGCAAGCCGCCGACACCGTCCTCGGCAAGCCATTCGAGGACGTCCGGTCGCTCTACACCCTTGGCAAGGAGCTCGGGCGCGGGCAATTCGGCGTGACCTACCTCTGCACGGAGATCGCCACCGGGAATCGGTACGCCTGCAAGTCGATTTCGAAGCGGAAGCTGTCGAGCAAGAACGACCGGGAGGATATCCGGCGGGAGGTGCAGATCATGCAGCACCTGACGGGGCAGGCAAATATAGTGGAATTCAAGGGGGCGTACGAGGACCGGCACTCGGTGAATCTGGTGATGGAGCTGTGCGAGGGAGGGGAGCTCTTCGACCGGATCATTGCCAAGGGTCACTACTCCGAGCGTGCCGCAGCCACCATCTGCCGGGCCATCGTCAACGTCGTGCACATCTGCCACTTCATGGGGGTGATGCACCGCGACCTCAAGCCCGAGAATTTCTTGCTTGCCACCAAGGATGAGGGGGCCATGCTCAAGGCCACCGATTTCGGGCTCTCGGTGTTCATTGAGGATGGTAAAAACAATCTTCTTCTTGCTGCTCTTTTTCCGCTGCTTTATGAATTGACAAATTTATTCCTGGTAGTTTGTGAATTTAATTACTGTTGTTGGTTCATCGAATTTGAAATGTATTAAAGAACACAAGTCTTTCTTTTCTTGAAAGAAATCATTTAAGCTGTTGGTAGTTTCAAACTTTCAATGCATCTGGGTTCTTATAATCACTTGTTGCCATCCTTTGACTTATCTTTACTAATTGGTCTTTTGTCATTTAATCCTTAGAGAATTTGTTAAGTACCATGATTGCTACATCACTTTTCAGCAAAAGAGTCCTACACCCTTTTTTTTGTACTTTTCACAGCTTGAAATGGAAGAATCGTTGTGGAAGAGAATGGTAACCTAAACTGGTCCACCAGCTCTGGTCTAGGAGACTCTCAGAAGTTCTTCTGATTTATGCAATTTCACCATGCAATTGGAATAGCCATGACCAAATTCCTATTGATACTGTATAGCTTTATGAAGTTTGAGCTTACCATATATAAGTTTCAGTTGCCATAGTCCTTTTCAGACCGTCTTTTGCAGCTTTCGACCATTTTTGGTGGTCCCTTTCTCTGGTTGAAGTCACTAGTCCCACTTGTATATACATCTTTTGGTATTCATTGCATTTGAATGGATAATTTCATTTGGAATTTCATCACTTCATTCTGCAGCACTTGAGACCCACTTTTCGATCCAAATCTAACTTCCACTTCCAATGCTATTCCACATACGCTTACATGTTCCCTCCTTATCTTTTCACATGGCACACACATCATCCTATTTATCAGAGGGCCTTTTTGATGTCTCACAGCACATCTCTATATAACTGGCATAGAAGTTCACACAAATAGAATATTCAGTGCTTTTGCCACCCTGGTCTAATTCTGTTGAAACCATCTCCATCCATCTCATTTTCATAAATCATAAAACTGATCCAAGGTAACCAGAGGAGTTCCTTAGGTCCTCATTTCTGTACATTTTCCATGAAATTTACATCACAAATAGTTTGTCTTGGCACTGCTGCATTTCAGATGCTTAATTTCTAATGCTTTGCTTGTTAGTTCTGTATGCTGCATTACATGTCAATAAATATACATAAGGAGCCTTCATGAAATTGCCTAAGATCAAGTCATCTGCTGATAAGACATTTCAAGAGGCTATTGTCTTCAAGAAAAGAAAATTTCATCTATGCGGCTCCAGTTTAAGCTAAATGGCAATACCAATGCAGCCAGAGATTCTTCATAGGAGAAGCATTAGCAAATGCAAAAACCAATATTTCTGTTTGTGAGTTTGTATCGCATTTGTGTTGGAATATTCATTGAAGGGCAGCGAACAAACTCCTTGGTAGTTTATTGGGATGTTCCTCATGTTTGTACTTTATCACTCACCACCGCTATATGCGAACTAATATTTGCACTTCTTTGTTCAGAAACTACGGATGCAATCTTTCATGCTGGCTACATTGATATTCATACCTTCAAAATCATATTTATTATTTTAATTCTTACATATATTTAACTGAAAAGAATCACAATGAATTTTTGAAACATCTTGCAATTTCTTCAACTATGGGTATCTTGAGCGGAAAGTAGGTTTCAACTTCTGAATTTCATATATGAATCCTTTCAAATTTGTTCTTAATCTTTACTATGAGCCTTTTCTAAGGCATGCCAATGTGCCTCTGGCAAGGCACATGGATATAACTTGAGGTGCTTGGAAGGGGGCTTTTGATGAAGAGGATATTCTTCGTGCATTATTAACTTCTTGGTGTAAGTACTCATAGACATGAACCTGTTGATAAGCTTGTAATATGCATGTTAATGTGACATAAATTGTCAAACATGATGAAGAAGCATTAGTAGCAGTCACAACCTATCATGAGTGTTTTTTTTTTTTTCAATAAGTTAAGCAACTATTGTTGTCAGATGTGTGATCTGCTATTCAAATTGTGCAATTCAGAATTATTGATCAAAATAGTCACTAACCCTACTCACTTTAGAGATTTCATGTTTCTTGCTCATGAAAATGTAAGAAAACTGTATTTCTTGTGATCCAAACCAAGTTTTCAAGATTTTTTAAAATGATTTGTTTTGCATTCGTGTTGTTAGCAGGGTTCACCATCTTGGAACCAGAACCCCATACTATATGATCCTGCTGCTATGTCAGTATGGCCTGTACAGAGGCTAGTTTGGTGTACCAACACTCAGTACACCCCCATACTTTATGCTAGTGCAATACGGTATGGTGGGTATGCATTTATACCAACCAGTACGGCAAACCTTGTTTGTTAGACTCCATTTTTTGAAAAAAGAAGAACTTACAACCTGAAAAAGCTATCTAAATGTTGACTTTGAACTTCAACAATCAAGAAAGGAAATAGAGAGTTTGGAGCTAGAAGTTACAACAGTTCGTTATTCTTTTTAGTGTACCATCCAATGGTAAAGGTGCATTGGTTTATTATATGAGTGAAGAGTGAAGATCAGTGTTTTAATGGGCATATTATGAAAAGGGCATAATGCAGGAAGAAGAAACTCAATAATAGATGGTCATACATGGTTCAGTAGTGAATGTGGAGGAGAATTTCTGTTCTCTCCTCAAGAAGCAAAAGGAAGGAAAGGTGCAACTTTGTAAACTGACCTCAAATTATGATGTTGATGACATGTTGTCTATCACAGGAAATCTATGTTGTTAGTGGAACATTATTAAAGCTAAATGGTAATAGGTTATGTTGAAGGCAGAGCAGTTGGTTGATTGCATCAAAAAATTGTTATATTAGTTCTTCGGCAAATCAAATGTAACAGCGAGAAGTTTGGTGGTGCAATGTTGAGGTCCAAGACTGTGTGGGGGAGAGAAAGATGGTGAGATTAAGTAAAAATGGTAACACTCTGAAGTTTCTGAATGAGGACATTTTTGGATGATTAGATGCCAGGAAATAAATTAAGGAGGATGTTTGCGAATCATCTCCCAATTCAAGCACTGGAGAAATTTGTCTTGGAACCTTTTGATGGAGGAAAGAAGATGTAGGCAAGTTTGCTGGATGAAGTAGAGGGCTTTGTTGTTTTGTATGATTTTCGCCTTTGGGACTTGAGAGTAAGTTGGTGTTGTAAAATTGTCAAATTTGGGACTTGAGAATAAGTTCTATAAGAATAGAAGGTTGCAACCTATGGATCAGAATATTGGACAGCAAAGAAAATTTAGCACATTAGATGACCACTGGCAGAAGTAAGGTGTAGAGGAGGACATGGAAGGAAGCAGAGGTATGGCTAGTAGCTATGGGCAAAATTGGAAGAAACTAACATGAATGTGTGGTTGCTACAAAACTGAGGGCTTCAATATGGACAATTTGTTTAGAAAGTTAGAAAAGGGGGAGTGACATAAGATAACCCCAGTGCACTTTGAATGAAAGAAAAGGTAGCCTCAGTAGAAATGTATGGCCAAGAAGGATGCGTCATTCCTAACAAGGCTTACTGATTATGGTTATCTCATTGCTTTACATTGTTGATGGATCCTGTTATTCAATAATCATGGTTTCCCATCCACTGGAGCTTCATCATAAACATCTTCAACATGATGGTTACCATAGGCATCTAAATGAGATGGCATAGGTATTATCAACTCCTCAAATTTAGATGTATAAGATGAGATGTGGACATGAGACAGATGTATTATCCCTTGACATATTAACACATACTTAGCTTACATTAAAAAAATAGTCTCCCTCATTGTTGAGAGTTGCTTGTGTTTTTCATAATGGCCAACTATTTATTATGGATGAAGTGATCAGCATCATGAATTGGTGACACCTTTGAAGCTCTTGTGGTAGAGTTGATGTAAGATGGTAATAATGTAATTTATCTTGATAAACATTTATTACTTAAAGTAACAATTGCCTTTTTTAAAATATTTTTTCGAGTAATATTGCTTAAGGTGGCTAAGGATTGGTGTTCACATATTTTGTTGGACAAAAATCATATTTCAGTCTTCCTTTAACAGGGGCTTTATGATTTGCAACACCAGAAGTTGTAAGGCTTGGGTTGTAATAATTATGCAATATTGGGCTGTCACTTTTTTCTTTTCGAGAGTCACCATGAATAGAAGTTATGTATTCTTTTTCACAATGCATATTGTAGAGGTCTCTGAGAACTTAAATTAATCTGGACCTTCAATCAACAATAAATTCTATTATCTTATGCATCTAAATAATCTGAACTTAAGTCTATGCGACTTTGATAATCCTTCCATATTCTGATGCTTCTCATGGCCTGCACAGGGATTGCTTACAAAATTTTCCTTCATTCGTGCTACGAGGACCTACGTAGACAGGGATACACACATGCTTAGTATTACAAAATTTTGAGAACCATTAAATCTGATTTATCATAACAGCTCTAAAATTTCCAATAAATGCTCATAGAAAGTTATACCAAGCTATAAGATATACTTCACATAAGAAATGAAATCTGCATATGGAAGTAAGGAAACAGTACACCTTATATTCATGTGAGGTTAAGCAGTGATTTCTAAGATGGTTCTCCTTTCTGATTCAAGAAGTTAACCTTTCACTTGCAAGGATAATGGTGACATGGAGTTGGTTGTCTGTCCTAGGCCTTTGCGCTATAATTGTAGTTAAGACATGGGAATGCTGATCTTTAGCTTAGTTGGATTTGATTCTCATAGGTAAATTCAACTGACTACTAATTACTTTGAGACAGAAAGTCATTTTACATTTTAGATAAAAAAACTTGATCTTGCTTCCCTAATTCCAAATTCTTATATATCATATGGGATGACTGATACATTCTAGAAACATGTAGCTGAGGCCATCTAGGTGTCGTGTCAGTAGTGGAAATCATGCTTCTTGTCATTGGAGTTTGCTCTTGTTTGAGCTTGAATACAATTAACATCAGTCATGATTGTGAGTTATTTTTAGTTTGTGATATTTGTTGAGAAGCTTTCTCATACATTCGTGTTTTGTCGTGCTTTTGAACTCTGGTAATCAGATTATGCTCACTAGTTTGCAATGAATATTACTCCAGGAAAGGTGTACAGAGATATAGTTGGAAGTGCTTACTATGTTGCTCCTGAAGTTTTACGGCGGAATTATGGGAAAGAAATAGATGTATGGAGTGCAGGTGTTATTTTATATATTCTTCTCAGTGGTGTTCCCCCGTTCTGGGCTGGTAAGGATAACACTGATATCAACTTTATTTTACGGTTTGTATTATCTTATATTATTTCCATTGGGGACATGAGTGTATTCAAGCTTGCTTATTATTTATCTTCTTTTGCTATGTGAATATGCTGGTTTTGCAGAAACGGAGAAAGGGATATTTGATGCTGTCTTGCAAGGGTACATTGACTTTGAAAGTGATCCATGGCCGTCTATATCAAATAGTGCCAAAGACCTGGTCAGGAAAATGTTGACAAAGGATCCGAAGAGAAGAATTACTTCAGCACAAGTTCTTGGTAGGTATCTATGTAAGCGGTTCATCATTTTCTGTTCTCGAAACTATATTGGTACTTTTGGCTACATTTATTTGACTATCAACATCATATTTATGTCATGGTGTGACTGCTGCTCAGAGCATCCATGGATCAAAGGTGGAGAGGCATCTGATAAACCTATTGACAGTGCTGTTCTTTCTAGGATGAAACAATTTAGAGCGATGAACAAGCTCAAGAAGATGGCACTAAAGGTTGGTCTATAGAAAATGTTCCAGATTAGATTTGCATGGTCCTGGTGCAGTGCTTATGCAATCTGAATCAGAGGTGTAATCGAGCCGAGTCGAGTCGAGTAACTAGAAGCTCGAGCTCGACTCGACTCAAAATACTCGGGCTCGAAACTCGGCTCGAGCCTTAACATCCCAAGCTCGAATTCGGCTCGATGAAAAATAGACAAAGCTCGAGATCGACTCGACTCGACTCGAATATGAACCGAGCCATACTCGAGCTCAAGTTTGAGCTTGAAATCAAGCCTTATCTTATTAATAATATATATATTAATATATATATTATAAATAAAATTAATATTATTAAAAATATATATATACTCAAGTAGGCTCGTGAGCTTTCGAGCCTTCTATTCGAGCTCGACTCTCATACTCGAGCTCGACTCGAACTCAATAATAAACGAGTTGAGTCGATCTCTAGTAGCTCGCGAGCAGCTCGACTCATTTGTAGCCCTAATCTGAACCACTTACAGGTTATTGCTGAAAATCTTTCCAAAGAAGAAATTAAAGGGCTGAAACAGATGTTCATCAATATGGACACCGACAAGAGTGGCACCATCACTTATGAAGAACTGAAGACAGGATTGGCCCGACTTGGGTCAAAGCTCTCAGAGGCTGAAGTAAAGCAGCTCATGGACGCTGTAAGATGATAATTCGGAACCAAAATTTGCATTCTTTTATTTTTCATCACCATCATCCTTCTTGTTGTACTAAATGATTTTTCGTTCAGGCTGATGTGGATGGAAATGGGACCATTGACTACATTGAGTTCATCACTGCGACGATGCATCGGCACAGACTTGAACGAGATGAACATCTATACAGAGCTTTTCAGTATTTTGATAAAGATAACAGTGGGTGTGTCTTATATGCCTGCACAACTCATGTTATTGATTTTTCTGTAGGCTGCTGCCATCAATCCAAACTTAAATTGTTTAAATGCTTTTATTGGACTCTCCTATTGGATTGTCTGATATATCTTTTGCCCTTTTGTTGTAACCAGGTTTATTACAAGAGATGAATTGGAATCAGCGATGAATGAGCATGGAATTGGTGATGTATCTACTATCAAGGAAATAATATCAGAAATTGACACAGATAATGTAAGATAAATATGGTTTGAACTTTGAATTTAATATAATATACATAAATTGTATTCTTATTTGATTTTATTTTGACTGCAGGATGGAAGGATTAACTATGAGGAATTTTGTGCAATGATGAAGGGTGGAATTCAGCAGCCAGTTGAGCTTATGTGACTTCTTATCGCACGTCATGTCACGGTGCTCAGTTGAAGCAAGAGCTTATTGGTTTTAATCTAGACATGATGAACCATAAGCTGGGTTAAGAAAGTCAAATATCAAATGGCATTGAGATCACAAAGTCACTGAAAAGATGGTACACATTCCAGCTTGTATCTTCTGTCTCAGATGGTGGATGCTATGTGTATACCTAGCTTTGTTTTTGTATCATGCGCTCAGGTTTTGTAGAGGTGGACTTTGCATGGTTCTGCGTTGTAACGTTTGGAACTATTTTTCTATCTTGAAGGGTGTTACTTTCATTTTCCTAGGAGGTAGGGGGAATAATAAAATACTCTGAATTCTTGATGAGGCAATGAAGTTGCCATTGTTCAATATGAAGATATTCAATTTGTGTTATAAATTGTTGTAAAAAATCTCAAACATTAGCAGGATTTATGCTTCTGTATATGGTCTCAACACGAGAAAATAAGCACCTTGAAAATTTAGAAGTTGGACATGAGAAGGTGCATAATTTCTTTCCTCTTTTTTTTTTTTTGGCCCCTTTTCCCCTTACGTCCTGTGAGTTGTCCTGTGTTGAAGATCAGTGTCTTATTGACAAAAAATGTAAAAAAAGAAAAAAGAGAACAAACAAAAATACCGGCCTCAGACACTACTCGGTTCTTGATCTGACGAGTCACGACAACGAGAAATATTTATTTAAATTAATATAGGTATTTTTACCAACAAAAACGGGTATTAATTTCAAATCTCACATGGTACTCAGTTCTTGATTTCTCACCTTTATTTAAACCAATGTAAATCTTTTTTTTTGGGCTAAAAACCAACATAAATCTTGATATCAAACAAATGACCCGGTCTTGACCGCTAGTTGCAATTTAAATTCCCGAAAGCTGAAATATGGTCCAGGCATAGCATTAATTATCTAGAGGTTGTAATTAGATAGGATTGGACCGGATACAATCTGGATTGGATATAGGATAGATCAAAAATTTATAAACTTGAACTTGATTTGTTTATAAAATAGGCTAAAAATTCAAACTCAAATCTATTCATTTTGTTATATGTAACTTAATCCCACGATTGAATCAAGTTAAATAAATTAAATAGATTAAATATTACTATATTTATCATGAAAAATAATATTTTAATATTACAAAAAAATATAAAATTTTACTGTTGGATTTAATTCTTAATATGATCTAATTGTCACTTAGTTGGGTTTAACTTACTGAGTTAAATTCTAAATCAATTATAACGAATCTAATTAATTAAAGAGTCATATTCATTATAAAACTAGAATTTTAATTTTAATTAGAAATAAATTTTTTGATGGGATAAGATAATTGCAAATATGAATAAAGATGGTCTAGTTCCTTTTCTCTAACTTTCAGCGATTTCCATCGATCATTCGTATTAAGAAGGTTGAGAAAAGATCAACCGTCTCTAAAAGAATAACCAAATGCTCTACGGACTGCGTGATCATCATCATATTGATGGGACGATAGCATAAGATATAATTTATTTATAATTTTAATTTTTGCATAAATATTGGAGCATGATCTAGATATAAAATATAAAAATATCGGTATTAGAGTCCTGGTTTCATGCTTCATATTCATGTAAAAAAATTTCTGATAAATTTTGATTTTTAAAAAATAAAAAAAAATCATGATTTTATATTTTTAGAATTAATTAAGGTTTAAGAAAATTTAATTATAGTTTCTTAATTTTCTAAAACTAAAAAAAATTGTTGGGCCGGCCGAAAAGGCCGACCCACACCGTCCGGCGAATGGGACAGCAACCATGGCTGCTGCCATGCCGGTAGCAGGCCAGAACTACGGCGCTGCTGCCTCACGGTGGCAGTGGCGGCTATCCCCACCGCCCAGTGCTTATGCGGCTGCGAGAATCGGGGCTTTTGCCGCTACGTTGGGAGGCGATGGGGCGGATCGGGGCATTGGGGCAACAGCAGCCGACAGCTGCAGCGGCCGTGGTGACAATCTCTACCACCCGTAGCGGCAGCAGACGGCGACGACCGGGGCTGGAAAGGAGTGGCCAATCAACAGCTTGATGGCGCGAGAAAAACCCCTCATTCATGCAAGAAGAAAGAGATTAACGGGTTCGGTTTTGGATCCAAACCCGAAACCCGAAATCCAGTATTAACATGTTTAATAAAAAAAGGGATTTTTGCATTTAAGCCCCTAACAAGTTTAAATTTTGAAAAGGTCCAAATTGAGTTTTTTGCAATTTAGTCCTTAATAAATTATATTAAAGTCCTTGCCATGATAGATTTAAAGCTGTTATTTTATAGAAAAGTCCATATTCTTTTATTATTTATAGTTAAATCCTTTATTACTATAATTTGCTCATTTTTCATCCTATTTGAGCGATTTTTGAACCGTTGGACTTATAATGGTTTGAGAAACATTATCGTTGAGTTTTTCATATAAGATAAAATATTTAAATAATTAAATTATTTAAATAATAATTTTACTCACTATTATACTATTTAAGTGTGTTTTCGTATAGTTCCAAAGGATCCGAAGCACTCTATGGATCTTGGGTAGCTGAGTCATTGAGGACTAATGATTTTCTCGCTTATTACAGTTTTAAAATTATATAAAAATATATCTATTATAGTTAATCCAAATATGACTGTAATTTGATACAAAATTAATAGTAAAAGATTGATTAACTTGAATTGCATAAAAATGAAAAGTTCTATACCCAAAGATGGAAATAATATTAGATTTTTGTAATCATAGTTAGTTAAACTATTGAAAGTATAACTAATATAATGGATCATAGTTTAAACATAAATTATGTATTCATGCCATAATTATTATTCTTGCTTACATATTTCATATTATTGTTGGTTATGATTTATGTGATGCATGTTTTGGCATCATTTATTTTATTTAAATTTATAATTAAATTAATTATGATGCTTATTATATACTATAATTTTTATCTAAAAATATTTTATAATTATATAATAAATATTATTAGTAGAATTATATTATAGAATCAGCATTATGATGATAATTATAAGCATGTTCTATTATTTATAGCTATTATCCTTGCTTCACTCTCATCTCATCTATCTAATATTTTCACACTGAATGGATTGAATTATCCTGATTAGTACGAATAACTTCTCATTATTTTAGGATGCCTAAACTTAAATTTGGCCCTTCATAAGCCTCAGCCTGATTCACTTACTCCCACTAGTTCTTCTAATCATAAAAAGTTATGTAAAAAGTAGGAGCTAGCATTCTAATAGATTGTTTCTCATGATTATTAAGAGTTCGATAGCAAGAGACATTAGGGGATCTATTTCTGATAACGAATTGACCTTTGAATATCTTTTTTTCTATAGAACAATAGTTTACCAGATCAAGTAAAGCCTTAGCTGGTACTCTAATCAACAAATTAACCTCTACAAAATATGATAGATTTTCTAGAGTACGAAAGCATATTATGAAAATATATGATATAACTAAAAAATTGAATGATTTGCGTATGACGGTATCAAAAAGTTTTCTTGTCCAATTTATTTTCAATTCCCTTCCATCCCAGCTTATTCAATTTAAGATTTACTATAATACGCATAATGAATCATGGTCAATGAATGAACTCATCTTTCAGTGTGTGCAGGAGGAAGAGAGATTAAAATAGAAAGAGATCCTAGTTGTTCATATGGTTTCACAAGAACGTCCTAAAAGAAAGAAGATGAAGAAAGAAAATAAAGGTTCCAGCAATTCACCAACAAAAAATTTTCATAAATTAGAATATTTTTTTTGCAATAAGAAGGGACATAACAAAAAGAATTATGAGAAAAAAAGAAAATGGTTCGAGAAAAAGGATATTCCCTTATCACTTGTTTATTTCGAAACCAATTTCATTGATATTCCTTCTAATACCTGATGGATTAATTAAGGTATTATAATTCATATTTCTAATTCATTGTAAGGATTTCTTTCAAGTCAGAAGCCAAATGATAGAGAATGATGGATCTTTATGAAAAATTGGATGAAATCCAAGATTATTTTAGTTGAGACTTATAGACTTATTATAAACATCGGATTTTAATTAGAACTACATAATATCTTTTATATTTCTTCAATATCTAGAAATTTAATTTTTTTTATCTAAACTTGATTTAGAAGGTTTTTTAGTTACTATTGTAAATTTAAGTTTTAAATTAATGAAAATTTTCATTTTGGCTGGTATTGGAACATTATGTAATGAATTATATAAATTGAATTTAGATTCTTCTTTTAAACAATCTTTACATATTTTGAATATCAATATCGAAATAGAATATTATATTATAAATGAGAGTTTTTTAATATTGTGGCATAGACGATTATGTCACATATTAAAAGAAAGAATGATTAGATTGGTTAAAAAAAAGTTTTACCAAATCTAGATTTTAGTAATTTGGGTATGCGCATCGAGTGCATTGAAGAAAAATAAATTAAAATCATAAAAAGCATGTCACTAGAAGTCAAGGACTCTTAGAATTGATACATACTGATATTTATGACTATTTTATACTTTGTTTTAGAGGGCAAAAGTATTTCATCATCTTTATTGATGATTTCTCACGTTATGGTTATGTTTTTTTCTTGCATGAAAAGTCTGAAGCTTTGAAAATATTTAAAGTATACAAAGTCGAAGTAGAAAATTAATTAGATTAAAAAATTAAATTTATGACATCTGATAGTGATGATGAATACTACAGCATATATAATAAATCTAGTCATAATCCTGGACCTTTTACCAATTTTTTTGAATAGCATGGTATTATAGCACAGTACACTAAACTAGAAAATTTCTAACAAAATAATATAGTTGAAAGGCATAATCACACTTTGATGAATATGGTGAGGAGTATGATTAATAATTTCTCATTATTCTTGAATTTATAGAAAGAAGCCTTAAAAACTACTATCTATATCCTAAATCGGATACCTAGTAAGATCGTTCTTAAAATTTCTTTTAAGTTATGAATATGTAGAAAACCAAGTTTAGAGTATTTATATATTTGGAGTTATCCTGTAGAGGCTTAATATATAATCCATAAGAAAAGAAATTGAATCTTAGAACTATTAGTTGTTATTTTATAGAGCATCCAGAAAGGTTAAAAGATTTTAGATTTTATTGTCCATCACACATAACTAGAATTATGGAAACTAGAATTTCTACGTTCATTAAGGATGGTGAAAATAGTGAAAATGGTGAACCGCGTAATGTAATATTATAAAAAATAAGAGAATCTCTTTCTGTTACAGTAATACCTAGAGATATTTTACTTAAACCTATTCAACCTAATATTATGGAATATTAATAGATGATTGATGCACCACTTCCTGAACAGACTATCAATGAACTTGATTTGATTAAACACTATATTATTATTGTTGATGCAGAAACTGATCGTCGTCAGATTCAGCTAGAGTGGAGGTGGACGAGATTGCTATCGGAGATCTACAAAATAAAGTCCCGTTCGGAGCCGATGGAGGGTGGCTCCGGCAGGACCCTCCGACAATCAAGTCAGCTCTAGCCAACAAAAATGAAGTGCTCGAGAATGAATTCCATGGAGCATAGAGAAGGGGAGGAGAGCTTAAAGCTTAAAGTTAGCGTATCTGGAGGATCCTTTTTATAGGCAGAGCTTGATGGAGACAACTGCAGCTATCAGATAGTGGGTCGCTCGAGATCCGACAGAGTCAGTCCTGGGGGAAGGCGCCATCTACAGCGCCATCTGCAATGGATTGATGGTGACAGCCATCACCGCCTAGTAGCGGATTGCTGTCACCTGCAGCGGACTGATAGTGACGATTGTAGCCATCTGATATTGAGCCACTTGGAACCGAATGGAGGGTTGAAGAACTTTGACGTGTACTCATTTTGGAGGAGTTCGAACTTTCGAAGAAAATATGGCTGAAGAGGATCGCCCGGAAGGAACAATAGCTGAAGGAGCCTGAAAAAAGTTCGGCTTCCGTAGGCGTCCATCTGAAGAAGGGATCCAGGAATCCGATCGGAGTAGGTGTCTGGGAGGAGTCCGGATCTTGAAGAAGTCCGACTGAGGGGATATGTGGGAGGAGTCTGGCTCTTGAAGAGGTCCAACTAAAGGAATGTCTGGGAGAAGTCCGACTGAAGTTCGGCTGCTGAGGAGTTCGGCTACTAAGAAGTTTGACTGCTGAGGAGTTCGGCTCTTGAGGAAGTCCGACCGAGGGGACGTCTGGGAGGAGTTCGACTGGAGTTCGGCTGCTGAAGAGTTCGATCGAATGAGCTCGATCTTTAAAGAGTTCGACCGGCTGAAGGAGTTTAGCTAAGGCTCGTCCGCTGAAGCCCTTTCGTGACTATCGGTTGCACCAGCCTGAGCATCAGACTGGACTTCGACGGAAGCAAAATTTATCCCCAATAATTATTATTATTAAATCTAAAATATTATAAAGATTTATTAGAATTAGAAGATCAGTTATTTCAAATGATTATGTTGTTTACTTACAAGAATATGATTAGGATGTTGGGATAAAAGATGATCCAATATCGTTTAAGGATGTCATGAATTGCGATGATTCTGAATTTTAGTTAGATGTCATAAATGATAAGATGAAATTCATGAATAAAAATCAAGTTTGAAAACTTATCGAATTGCTTGAAAGATTTAAGCCTGTAAGTTATAAATGAATTTTTAAGACCAAATAGGATTTCAAAGATAATATTGAAAGATATAATGCTAGACTTGTAGCCAAAAGATTTACTCAAAAAAAGGGTATTGATTATTATGAAATATTTTCTCCAATTTTTGAAAAGAATTTATTCAGAATCATTACGATATTAATAGCTTATTTTGATTTAGAGCTATATCAAATGGATATTAGAACTGCATTCCTGAATGATGATTTAAAGGAAAAGATGTATATGAAACAACCTAAAGAATTTTTTATACAAGCAAATAAAAGGTTAGTATGTAAATTAAAGAAATCCATATATGTGAAGAAAAATCCTGATTTTTTTGATCAAATTCGTTCAGATCTGATCAGATCAAGAGATATATTTCAAAAATTTTTCTCTTTGATCCTAATAAGATCTGAGATATTTTAGATCTAATCCTTACTATCTTAATAATAAAATAAAATTTAGATAAATTAAATCAAATTTAATTTATCTTGAAGTGGGTAATCGTATTACCCGTTGATGATCCTGTAAGCAGCGAAAGATTCTGGATCTAGCCACGTAAGTGCCTGACCTCTACCGAAATTCACTCGAACTGGATCTAGAAATTCTCTTCTTCTCTATCATGTCTCCAAAAATCAGATCTGGATCTGATCTGGAGGATCTTCAAAACTTCTTTTGAAGATCAGCAGTCGTCCTTTGCAGCAGCGCAGCCTTCTAGCTTTCACTTGCCTTTCTCTTGTCTAGATTGCACCAACCAAGGTCCAAAACTCCTTTTGGATGTGGAGAGGAGAGGGAGAAGGTGGATTTGGCATGGAGGAGAGGAGAAATAGCCTTGGGGCATGGAGAATTGTGATGTGATTTGAGTTGGGCGCAGGGTCTTATTTATAGACTAAGCGTGATCCAACTCCTCTTCTTCCCAACCAATCACAACCCTTTGTGAAATCAGATCTAAATCTGATAGATGGGAATAGAGTCCCCTGGATTCCTCCTTAGAGGGTGCCTAAGATCAGTCAAAGTTGGTTCTTAGGAGAACTCTAATTGGAATCCAAAAAGGAGATGGAGTCCTTGTCCAACAAGGACTCCTGGGCGCCTCCAACTTGGGCACACGCCAAGGGTGGCGTGCGCCTCCTCCTTGCCAGGTTCTGGCAGGGGGACAGGCCCCACCAGCTCTCCAATAGGTGCATGACATGTGGACAAAAGTCAAAGTGTCAATGGTCAACATTTGACCAGTCAAAGGTAGACTTTTGACCAAAGTCAAAGAACAAGAAATGGCAGGTGACCAAAAATGGCAGGTAATGTCTTACAAAATAAGACAACCTTTTCTGACTTGGACAACCTCCAGTCAGACCATATGAAGGCCTCTGATTGAGCACAAACTCCTTTGGCTCAGTCAGGACAACTTATTTATGATAGTAAAAGAAGAACGTTAGGTTCAATCGAGTGCTAGCACGATTTTTTCTTGAACCTAATTGAATCTCATTCAGATCAATTGAACTAGATCAGTTCAATTGATGATCACCAGATTCAAACCCTTGTTTGTGTGACCCAGTTAGGTTCAGTTCTGTATGGTAATGGGATATGTCATGATCTCTATCATCGACATCATCGAAACTCCTTTCGATGGATCAGAACTCTTCTGATTCGAACAGCTAGAATGATCGATCATCTAAATCATTCTAATTGCTCCCAAAATCCACCAGTGACACCTAGCAGTATATGGTGGCAACCCATCAGAGCTGAATGCGAACCTCTTGGTGCAGCTACCTGTGTGATTAAGTTCTTCTATCTTGAGCCCCGATCAGATTAGGGTTAAGGTGAACTCGTCAAACCCTAGTCTCTGTCATATGATGTAATCATTCGATTCAAGTCCAATGTGAAAATCTAAATAGAAACTCTTTCTATTATTTCACTCTACCATGGCCATGGGACTTCTGGACTTGATTCTCATGATCATCATAGGGCTGCTCCTCTACCACCGAGGTAGATAGATTCCATCTTGATGCAATCCAGTTCCTACAATGAACATGCTATAGCCAACATACACCTCAGGATTTCCATATGGCTAGGAGACCGAGTAATGGTGTAGTCAAACTATAACACCCTCAAGGTGAACTACCGATGCACCTCAGGTCAAAGAACCAGACACACTACTGCAGCATCGAGTCAGTCATTGACGAGAAGGTAGACTTCCTAATGACTACTCGAGGTGGTCACGCTCAGTGCCCTCATTCTCTAAATGAGTACCTGTACTCTCGCTCCTGGTGTCTCCACACCGTAGACTCAAGACTCATCTACTAAAGAGAAGCGATTGTACACCAACCTTTCGGATCAATCACCATCCTCGTGATGATCCTATGGTCGGAGCATTTTATGAGTTAATAATGATTATTCATGTCTTAAATTTTTCAACTCTTTGAAAATATGAATTATCATTACCATTAACTCAAAGGATGTATCACAGACACTAAATACACATATGTGATAGAAAATAATCCATTTTATTGATTATAGTCAAAATTATAATTTTGCCCCTAGAAGTGTATTACAAGTGTCAGCCAATTCTGGCTTCTAGGGCACATATATCTAACAATCTTCCACTTGTCCTAAAGTCAATTGGCTACAAGTCTAAGTCTCATCTTCTCAAGGTGGGCTTCGATCTTCTTGCTACCAGAATGCTTCCTTCGCAGCCTCTGATGCAGCGATATATTCTGCTTCCATGGTGGAATCTGCTATCATCGTTTGCTTGGAACTCTTCCAGCTGACAGCACCACCATTGCACACAAACAGACTCCCAGATGTCGACTTTCGATCATCTATATCGGACATGAAATCCGAGTCTGTGTATCCCTGGACTTGGAGTTCTCCGTTACCAAAGACCAACATCATATCCTTAGTTCTTCTCAAGTACTTAAGGATACATTTCACAGAAGTCCAGTGTTCTTCACCTGGATTTGACTGATATCTGCTTGTGACACTCACAGCATGGGCTATATCAGGTCGTGTACATAGCATGGCATACATGAGGCTCCCTATTGCAGAAGCATAAGGGATCTTGCTCATGCGTTCTATTTCCTCAGGTGTGCTAGGGCACATCTTCTTGGAAAGATGAATACCATGTCTGAAGGGTATTAATCCCCTCTTAGAGTTTTTCCATACTAAACCTCTTTAGTACTTTCTCTATGTACATCTTCTGTGAAAGTCCTAGCATCCTATTCGGTCTATCCCTATAGACCTTAATTCCTAGAATAAAGGATGCTTCACCTAGGTCTTTCATGGAGAATTTCTTGGACAACCATAATTTGACTGTTGTCAACATGGGAATATCATTCCCAATAAGGAGGATGTCATCCACGTACAATACGAGGAAGACAACAGCGCTCCCACTGACCTTTTTGAAAACACACGATTTCCTCTTCATTTTTGATGAAACCAAATATTTTGATCACATCATTGAAACGAGTGTTCCAGCTCCGAGATGCTTGCTTAAGTCCATATATGGACCTTTGCAGCTTGCAAACCTTGTGATCAGTATCACTGGATGTGAAACCTAGCGGCTGTTCCATATAGATATCTTCCTCAAGATATCCATTTAAGAATGCCGTTTTCACGTCCATTTGCCATATTTCATAATCGAAATAGGCTGCAACGGCAAGCAATGTGCGGATGGATTTTAGCATAGCCACTGGGGAAAAGGTATCCTGATAGTCAATGCCTTCGCGTTGACTATAACCTTTTGCCACTAGTCTAGCCTTGAATGTCTCCACATTTCCATCTGCACCAATCTTTCTCTTGAAGATCCATTTACACCCAATAGGTACTATACCTTCTGGTGGATCTACCAAGGTCCAGACTTGGTTTGAGTGCATCGAGTCAATTTCTGACTGCATTGCCTCTAAGCCATTTCTCGGAGTCGATATCTGATATCGCCTCGTTGTAGGTTTTGGGATCATCACCATGAGCACCATTACCTACGAGGAACATTTTCTCTACTTTCCTCTGAAATAATACCTAAGTATCTTTCAGGGGGACGGAAAACTCTTTCCGATCTACGAGGTGGAGGAGGTAGTGTTCTTATTGGCTCAACCTGATTTGGTTCCAATTGGTCCTTAGCTCGTTGTACTTGTGAGACTTTCTCATCAAGCTTAATCTGCTTTCCAATGCCGCTATCTTGAATAAACTATTTTTCAAGAAAAGATGGCATGTCGACTCACAATCACATTTATGGTCTTCTGGAATGTAGAAATAGTATCCTAATGACTCTTTAGGATATCCTATGAATCGAGCTCTAAAGGACCTAAACTCTAACTTTGTCCGCTTGTTGTCTTTTGACATGAGCCGGACAACCCCAAATTCTGAGATGACTCAGACTTGGTTTCTTACCGTGCCATATCTCATACGGTGTGGTAGGAACGGTTTTAGAGGAAAACCCTATTCAGTAGATAAATTGAAGTTAACAATGAATGTCCCCAAAGAAAATCAGGAAGGTCTGTGAAGCTCATCATGGATCGAACCATATCCAATAGAGTCCGATTTCTCCATTCTGAAACTCCGTTGAGTTGAGGTGTTCCTGGTGGAGTCCATTGAGAGACTATGCCATTTTTCTTGAGATAGTCTAGGAATTTTCGGCTAAGGTATTCACCTCCTCGATCTGATCGAAGAACCTTAATGGATTTTTCAGTTTATTTTTCTACTTCATGTCTGAATTCTTTGAACTTTTCAAAAGCTTCAGACTTGTGTCTCATAAGATACACATACCCATACCTAGACAGATCATCGGTAAAGGTAATGAAGTAGACAAAATTGCCTCTAGCCGGCACATCAAATGGGCCGCACACATCAGTATGTACTAGGGCAAGGAGATCTGTGGCCCTTTCCCCATGTCCAACAAAAGGGAAGTTTAGTCATTTTGCCTTGAAGACAAGATTCACAAGTTGGATATGACTCGGAAAAGTCAATGGACTCAATAGCCCATTTTTCTCCAATTTGTTGATCCTATCTTCTGCTATATGACCTAATCTCAGGTGCCATAGATATCTGTCGTTTGGACTATCCCTAGGTCATTTGGCATTCACGTTTTGCTCGATAGTTAGAATAGGTACATCAATATGTAGCTGATAAAGACCATTAATAAGGAAACCATTTGCAATTTTATTTCTTTCATAAAGAATGTTACAATGGTCCTTAAAGAAGGTAATCACATAGCCTTCTAGTGCTAAGCATGAAACAGAAATCAAATTCCTGCTAGCTGCAGGCACATAATAACAGTCTTTCAAAACTAAGTCTAAACCAGATGGTAATCGAAGAGGGATATGTTCCCACCGCTACTGCAGCAACTCTTGCTCCATTACCGACGCGTAGGATCATGTCTCCATCCCTCAGCCTCCTGCTATCCTCAAGATCCTGCATGAAAGTGCACAGATGAGCACTAGAACCAGAGTCAAGCATCCAACTGGATGCAGAAAAAATCGTAAGGTTAGACTCAATAACGAGCATACCTCCAGAAGGACCTTTCTTCTTGTTCTTCAGGGTGGCCAGGTAAGTAGGGCAGTTCCGCTTCCAATGGCCGTCGCTGTTGCAATGGAAACACTTTTCTTTGACATCGGCCTTTTCTTTGGCTCTGCCTTCTTCTTCTTTGTTCCTTCCATCTTCTGCTTTTTCACAGACTTCTTTTTCTTTCCATAAGACTTTCTTTTGGAAGAAGTCCATTTCCATAGCAAGAACTGAGCCTTTAGAACCTTTCATAGAAAGCTCAGCGGTAACCAGCATATTCATTAATTCGGCCAAGAAATTTTGAAGTTTATGCATGTGGTAATTCATGATGAATTGCCCATATGCATCAGTCAAGGATTGCAGAATAATATCATTCTGCAGATCCAAGTCTAACTTCACACCGAGCTTCTCAAGCTCTTCCATGTCCTTGATCATCATCAGACAGTGATCTTGGACTGACTGTCCATCATGCATCTTAGCCTTAAAAAGTCATTTCGTGACTTGATATTTGGCTGCGCGACTCTGTTCACCAAACATCTCCTGCAGGTGAGCCAACATTTGGCGAGCAGTCCCGATATCTTCATGTTGGCGCTGGAGCTCATCAGACATCGAGCCCAACATGTAATATCTGGCCTTATTATCTTCGTCTATCCATTTTTTCCAGAGATGCTCTCTATTCAGTGGATGGACGGGCTGGTAAGGTGGGAGGGTCCTGGTCCAAGTACATGGGTTAACTTCTCAAAATCCAAAACTATTTTGTAGTTCCTGAGCCAATCTTTATAATTGGGTCCAGTCAGTCTATGTGTGTCCAGGATACGTGCTAATGGGTTGGACGCAGACATTTTTCTGTAGAGAGTCAAAGATTCTAGTTAGATACTGTAATTATGACTTGACCAATTTATTTAAAAATTTTATTTTTAAATAAATTAGCTTCCACTATTTTTTTGGATCCCTACACTCCCTCTGTAGAGATGCAAAAATCTCCACGATTAATGATTTCTAGTGGGTGGTGCGGTCTCACCAACTGACTCATCACCTCACCTAACAGTTATTGGTGATGGGTTAGCCAATGAGTGAACAACTCTTGTTCAATGATTCTCTAATCATGGTGCACCCAAACTTGGTCTCTAATTCATGAATCTCACCATATCCGAAATATTGATCCACTCCTTAGTTAAGTCAGACCCACCATTTGCACAGACTGGATTCCTAATTGAGTCTCTCACCGTATCCAAAATATTGAGCCCAACTCATCCTCCAGCCCATAGCATCCAATGCCTAATAGACATGGTTGCATCTTTTCGGTGCAACTGAGCCACTGTATCCAGTCGAGAACAATCAACCTTAGGAAGGGCCCGCACATCTACAATGGTGGAAGACCTCAGACTTAATCTTTTCTTAGGGAGAATTGATTCAGGTCTCATTAAACTAGACTTGTCATAGTCATAACAATTATGACTAACCTAGTGGCATGGGTTAGCTCGGATTATTGACCACCTCAGATCAGAACTGTGTCAATAGATATGGCCAGGTAAGTGAGATCGGTGGAAGGAATATGCCATTAACTCGTACAAGAATGCATTCAGGTCGAGTAGCTTCCAATTAAAAACCAGTCGGTCGTATGTGCCAAACTTACCTTAGACACCAAATTGTTGAGCCAGAACCAATTGGGTTAGCCTACAATCCAGACTCTAACCTCTGAGCCTAATTAGGTCTTGCTTGATCGTGACTCGATCTTGACCCAGACTTAATCCTATTAGGCTGGTCAATTTAAGCATTGTTGATCCCATCTAACCAACTCTTGATTCGGTTTGATCAACCGCTTAGACCTAATTGAGCTACCCAAGCCCGAACCCAGTATTATGAATATGTCTTAGATCTGAAAATTCTCAATTTTAGACCTAATTAAATATTCCATAATCTTAATTTTTAATTAAGTAGGGTTCATAAAATAAAATATGCACAATAAATCCTAGGTTTCAGGATCTAGGATTTTGCAGAAAGTAAGTTTTGGATTTTCTGATTAAGGATGAACACGCAGCACCCCTACACGTCATAAGAACATCCCATCGAATGGGAGGAGAGGGCCTTTAAATCCTTCTTTTGTTCTTATGATCGGACGGCCAAGAGGAACGCCTTAATCAGGAACATGCAATACTACAAAACAATTTTAGATCTATATCATATATCTCATATACAAATTAGATCTAATCATGGCATATTTTGCATACATCTCATGTATCGAATCATGCATGTTTTCAGATCTAAATTATCTCATAATAATCTAAAAAATTAGATTTAAATTGATCTAATCAAAATAAATTCTAATCTAGACAATTATGTAGAACTATTCTACAACTAGTCTAGACATGCATCAATCATATCTCATATGATGTTTAAAATTAAATAATTTTTATTTACTATTTTTTAGATATTATTATAATAATTATAATATCAAAAAATAGTAAATAAATAGATCTAAAATATAATTTAATCATATTAAATCGCAAACATGCAAGACTATTCTATAGAACTATTCTATTTTAGAACTAGTCATGCATATCTTCTAATCTTAGATCCAAATCATTTAATTTTAATTTTTTCTAATTTTAGATCTGATCACATCTCATGTGACATCTAAAATTACTTATTTTTTAATTAAAATAAATTTAAAAATAGATCTAAACACTTTTAGAACCTTGGCTCTGATACCAGTTGAAAGAAAATCCTAATTTTTCATACCAAGTTCGTTCAGATCTGATTAGATCAAGAGATATATTTTAAAAAAAAATTTCTTTGATCCTAATAAGATCTGAGATATTTTAGATCTAATTTTTATTATCTTAATAATAAAATAAAATTTAGATAAATTAAATTAAATTTATCTTGAAGTGGATAATCATATTATCCGTTGATGATCCTGTAAGCAGCGAAAGATTCTGGATCTAGCCACGCAAGTGCCTGACCTCTACCGATATTCACTTGGGCTGGATCTGAAAATCCTCTTCTTCTCTATCACGTCTCTAAAAATTAAATCTGGATCTGATCTGAAAAATCTTCAAAACTTCTTTTGAAGATCAGCAGTCGTTCTTTGCAACAGCACAGCCTTCTAGCTTTCACTCGCCTTTCTCTTGTCTAGATTGCACCAACCAAGGTCCAAAACTCCTTTTGGATGTGGAGAGAAGAGGGAGAAGGTAGATTTGGAATGAAGGAGAGGAGAAATAGCCTTGGGGCATGGAGAATTGTGATGTGATTTGAGTTGGGCACAGGATCTTATTTATAGACTAAGCGTGATCCAACTCCTCTTCTTCCCAACCAATCACAATCCTTTGTGAAATCAGATCTAAATCTGATTGGTGGAAATAGAGTTCCCTGGATTCCTCCTTAGAGGGCGCCTAAGATCAGTCAAAGTTGGTTCTTAGGAGAACTCTAATTCGGAATCCAAAAAGGAGATGGAGTCCCTGTCCAACAGGGACTCCTGGGCGCCTCCAACTTGGGCACACGCCAAGGGTGGCGTGCGCCCTCCTCCTTGCCAGGTTCTGGCAGGGGGACAGGCCCCCACCAGCTCTCCAATAGGTGCATGACATATGGACAAAAGTCAAAGTGTCAATGGTCAACATTTGACCAGTCAAAGGTAGACTTTTGACCAAAGTCAAAGAATGAGAAATGGCAGGTGACCAAAAATGGCAGGTAATGTCTTACAAAATAAGACAACCTTTTCTGACTTGGACAACCTCCAGTCAGACCATATGAAGGCCTCTGATTGAGCACAAACTTCTTTGGCTCAGTCAGGACAACTTATTTATGATAGCAAAAGAAGAACGTTAGGTTCAATCGAGTGCTAGCACGATTTTCTTGAACCTAATTGAATCTCATTCAGATCAATTGAACTAGATCAGTTCAATTGATGATCACCAGATTCAAACCCTTGTTTGTGTGACCCAGTTAGGTTCAGTTCTGTATGGTAATGGGATATGTCATGATCTCTATCATCGACATCATCGAAACTCCTTTCGATGGATCAGAACTCTTCTGATTCGAACAGCTAGAATGATCGATCATCTAAATCATTCTAATTGCTCCCAAAATCCACCAGTGACACCTAGCAGTATATGGTGGCAACCCATCAGAGCTGAATGCGAACCTCTTGGTGCAGCTACCTGTGTGATTAAGTTCTTCTATCTTGAGTCCTGATCAGATTAGGGTTAAGGTGAACTCGTCAAACCCTAGTTTCTGTCATATGATGTAATCATTCGATTCAAGTCCGATGTGAAAATCTAAATAGAAACTCTTTCTATTATTTCACTCTGCCATGGCCATGGACTTCTGGACTTGATTCTCATGATCATCATAGGGCTGCTCCTCTACCACCGAGGTAGATAGATTCCATCTTGATGCAATCCAGTTCCTACAATGAACATGTCATAGCCAACATACACCTCAGGATTCCATATGGCTAGGAGATCGAGTAATGGTGTAGTCAAACTATAACACCCTCAAGGTGAACTATCGATGCACCTCAGGTCAAAGAACCAGACACACCACTGCAGCATCGAGTCAGTCATTGACGAGAAGGTAGACTTCCTAATGACTACTCGAGGTGGTCACGCTCAGTGCCCTCATTCTCTAACGAGTATCTATACTCTCGCTTCGGTGTCTCCACATCATAGACTCAAGACTCATCTACTAAAGAGAAGCGATTGTATACCGACCTTCCGGATCAATCACCATCCTCGTGATGATCCTATGATCAGGAGCCTTTTATGAGTTAATAATGATTATTCATGTCTTAAATTTTCAACTCTTGAAAATATGAATTATCATTACCATTAACTCAAAGGATGTATCACAGACACTAAATACACTTATGTGATAGAAAATAATCCATTTTATTGATTATAGTCAAAATTATAATTTTGCCCCTAGAAGTGTATTACAAGTGTCAGCCAATTCTGACTTCTAGGGCACATATATCTAATAATATGGTCTTAAACAAGCTTCTAAGTAATAGTACTTAAAGTTTAATCATATCATTGCTTCCTAAAAAAATATTATCGATCAATGTATATATCTGAAGGTGAATAGGAATAAGTTTATATTTTTGATACTATATGTGAATGATATCTTACTAGCCAGTAATGATTTGAATCTCTTGTAAGAAACTAAATTTTTTTTTTAAATATTTTGATATAAAGGATATGAAAGACGCTTCTTATGTTCTTGATATAGAAATCCATCGTGATAGGAATAAAATATTACTTAGTTTATCTCAGAGAAATTACATTACTAGGATCCTAAAAAGATTTGGAATATCAAACTGCTCATCAAGTAATGCACCAATCGTTAAGGATGATAAACTTAGTAAATTTCGATATCCTAAAAAAGAGACTGAGAAAAATCAGATAAAGGATATATCTTATACATCTATAGTAGATAGTCTAATGTATGCTAAAGTATGTACTCATCTTGATATCAATTTTACTTTAGGAATGCTTGGTAAATATCAGAGTAATCTAGGTATGGATCACTAAAAAATTGCTAAGAAGGTCATGCAATGTCTTTAGAAAATTAAAAACTACATGCTCACTTATGGAATGACTGATTAGTTAAAAGTGATCGATTATTCAGATACAGATTATGCTGGTTGCCTCGATGGTAGAAAGTCTACATTATGTTACATCTTCTTATTGGTTGGTGGAGCAATCTCACGAAAAAATAATGCATTATTGTCTATTCTACTATGAAAGTTGAATATATAAGTTGCTACGAGGCTTCATAACATGCTGTATAGTTGAGAAAATTCATCTCAGGGCTCGGAGTTATGGATTCTATTTTCAAGCCACTAAGAATTTATTATGATAATTCTGCTATAATTTCTTTCTCTAATAGTAGCAAGATGACCAATACAAATAAGCACATTAATGTTAAGTATCTTGCTATAAATGAAAGAATTAGTAGTCATCAGATATCTATTAATTTTATTAGTATTGCTTGTATGATATCTGATCTTTTGACAAAAGATTTAGTATCCAAAATTTTCAAAGAGTACGTAAAAATTATAGGCATTTGTCATTAGAATATTTAATTTATAATAGATAATTATTTTGAGATATTTTAATGGTTTGATGATTGCTATTACTTCTATTTAATTATTATTTATATACATTATGATTGATTTTTGTTAAAATTAAAGTAAATAAAGTGTTATTTATATGACATAATAATGGAACTATTATCATAGGCATTATAATTTTTGATAGCCTATATATTCCAGTATATAAGACTAGATTAAGTGAGAATTATTGATATCATGATTTATGGAAGAGAGTATGTCAATTGAGATGTATAATCATCATGATCTGCATTAATAGTTTTTGCTAAATCAAAGTATAAAGGATGTTTCAAGAAATAGATAATTAGATAAAATTTAAAAAATGAGTACACACTCATCGAGTCAATTTTAAAATTTTGATTCATAATTATTATTTTAAAAATAAAAAATTATTTTTTATTTATTTAAAATATTTTAAAAAAATTAAAGAGTTAATTTTAAGTGATAATTTAGGCAAAGTGGAAGAACATTGGATTTAACTTCTAATGTAGCCTAATTATCATTTAGTCAGGTTTAACTCATTGGGTCAAGTCCTGAATCAATTACAGTAAGTCCGATTAATTAAAGAGTCCTATCCTAGTAAGACTTAGACTAGAATTTCAACTCTAATTAAGAATAAATCTTTTGATGGGACAAGATAAGTGCAAGAATAAATAGAGGTAGCTTCTTTAACTCTCAGGAGGGTATGACGATTTTCGTCAACCATCCATATTAAGAAGAAGAATGAAGAGAGAGAAGATCAACCATCTGCGAAAGAAAGATCAGACACTCTACGGGCTACGTGATCATCGTATTGGTGAGATGATGGTGCAAGATATAATTTATTTATGATTTTAATTTTTGCATGAATATTAGAATGCGATCCAGATATAAAAATAGAAAATTGTCTTACATCTACCTCCATTTTTTCTAAAATCAACTATTGAATAGAAAAGCAACTTCATTAATAATAAAATAGAAGAGAACCTTGAAGTTTTAAGTTAATAACTTCCTAAGAAGAAGGAAATAATTATTTGAGAGTTTGGTTCTTCAGAAAATTATGTTTTATCATATAAAGCTGACTTTCTTACAATAGAACTTTGCCTGGATTTATAAAATGATATAAATATGATTATAGATAACTTGCGGCAATTATGTGGAATCCAAATAGTTTATAATTAGGAAGTTCTAGATAGTAGTCTCCTCCCGCAAGCAAAGGAAGTCAGTTACTATTAAATGCTTTTGGAAAGATTAGAGATTATCTGAAGGGGCCATCAGCGAACAAAACTCATATGGGGTGGGCATCATAGTGGATCATATAGGATGGATACTTTTTATACCATGTTTTCTCTTTCTCCCACCTTAAAGAGAAAACTCAAAAATGAAACAGGGATAAAATTAGAGATGATTTGGAGGGGTCATCAGCGAACAAAACTCATATGGGGTGGGCATCATAGAGGATCACATAGGATGGATACTTTTGATACCATGTTTTCTCTCTCCCACCTTAAAGAGAAAACTCAAAAATCAAACGGGGAAAAAAAATTTCTTATTAAAGGAGTCCATCAATCCCATAAGTTAAAAAACTATAAAGAAAAAACTTCATACGTCAAGAAAGAAGGTGTATGAAGAGAGACCATCTGTATTCTCTCTTCTTCCCCAAGTCTTCCACATGCTCGGATCTTTTTCTCCTCATACGAATGTGAAAACATTGGTCCTTTTTCTAATATTCAGACTCAATATATATCTATAGATAAATTAATACATTGTTTCTCAAACATACTATCATCAGGATAGACAAGTTAATATATACCTAGCAAAGCATTCATTCGACATTCCAATGCACATATCTAGGTAAATTGATATATAGTATAGAATATGACACACCAATATGTAATATCTAGTCAAATGATACATACTTAATGACTTACTAATACATATTATAAGCTTTTTTGATATACACTCAACTGCAACAATATATACTCACAAATAAATCAATATATAGTTTCTCAAATATAGTATTTACTAATGTATAGTATATGGCCAGTTAATATACATTTAGAAAAATATTCATTCGATATCCCAATACATACATCTAGATAAATCGATATATAATTTCTAGAATATAATACTCATCAGTACACAATATGCGACCAAATAATATATATTTAATTTGTTAGTAATACATATTATAAGTTTTTTTATATATACCTAGTAGCATCATATCTACATATAAATTGATATATAGTTTTTCGAATATAGTATTCATCAGTACATAGTATATGACCAATTGATACGCATCTAAAAAAATATTGATCCGACGTCTCAATACATACCTCTAAATAAATTGATATATAATTTTTAGAACATGATCGTTATCAGTACATAGCCAAATGATACATACTTGATGACTTACTGAAATATACGATAAGCTTTTCAATACGCATCCAGTAACGATCCAATACATATCTATAGGTAAATCGACATATAGTTTTTTAAACATGATGTTCATAGTATATAATGTATGGTCAGTTAATATCATCTAGTAAAATATTCATCTGATGTTTCAATATATATCTCTATATAAATCAATACATAGTTTTCAAAATATGATGGTCGCTAGTGTATAGTATGTGACCAAATAATATATAATAGTGATACATACTATAAATTTATTTAAATAAGTTCGTAGATATGTATTAGCCAATTTATTATAAGAAAATAGATCAAGCTTTCAAGTACATAGAAGGAGAAAAAAACTCGAAGATGAGGAAGACTTTGAAAGAAAAAAGAATACAGATGACTTCTCTTTGTAGACCTTATTTTTTGGGATTTGAAATTTTACCTTTTTATTTTTTTAACTTGTATGGGATTGATAGACTTCATTAATATGAGTTCTATCTATATTTGATTTTTAAATTTTTATTTTAAGATGAAAAAAAAAGAAGGTTTAAGAAAAATCTCACCCCATATGCTCCACCATGCGCCCGCTCCAGATGATTTTTGTTCACCATCAACTATTTAGAAAATTGATGAGGGCAAATGGCTGTCATAAAAAGTCAACGACAAGCACGGCCGGCGGGGAAAATCAAAAGAGTCTGACAGATGGACACCAGGCTGGAACGGTTGAAAGATGACAGTCGAGGTTTAAATCTGCGACCGCAAATTCATTCAACCACGATTAGCTCTTACTAAGGCGACATAAAATATGTTTAGATTGTTCAGAAAAAAATTATTTACTCACTACTTAAATAATCACCTTTTTTTTTCTATAAAAAACAAATAATTCTTTATCTTTTTTGCGCGAGATTAAAGAAAAAGAATACATGCTTCATTTTAATGCATTTGATTATGTTTTAAGGCTGCTATTTAAAAAATAAAGACATCAAAATATTTGCATTTTACCCAGTCACATATTTTTTATATCCGTTTAAGAAAAATCAAATGAATCATATTTTTTTTTAAATTTATGCCACAATTAGAGACTAGTGTGAAATGTAGATGAATATGTTTTCAAGAGCCATATTTACTTTTTAAAAAACTAAACAGTCGTATCTGTTTCTGCCTCCGGTCCTGAGAAAACTGAACCAAAAGACAGTTTCAGCTGCTGCTTGCATTTTATCATTTTCAGAGTCGACATTTAAACCATTCCGGCTCAACCAAATGTCCCCCATCTTGATGTTCGTGCATAGATAGTACTACTAGTTACCCATACCCATTGCATCAAAACAATCTAGAGTCCTGATCATCTGCAGCCATGTGGAAGGTCAGCACCTGCAAGACACTCTGACTTCACATCATATAATTACCACCCGAGGAAATTGAATCGGAGAGATTCCACCAGCATTTTCCCAGCTGTAATGCATTCCGGATTTCATATTTCTGAATCACAAGTGGAATAGATAAAAACCAAGATTATTACAGTCTGATCCCATGAAACTGAATACAAAATTTTAGGATATACAATATTCGGCAAATTTCTTGGCGCAAAAATCCAACCTTTTCATTTTACTAGCCGGAAGTGTCTCACTAGGACAACCAGACTATATTTCCTCGATATGCATCACCCATACAAGTGATGGATCCATACTTGCTTGCATCTTACATCAGCAACAAGATGACGAATATGAGGCCCATACCACTTCACTCGCTCTACATGTTTTATTGAAACATCCCAATGCAACCCTGAAACAGAGAACTTACATAAATATTCAATTTGGATTACAGCAAGCCAGCTTTCCATGCTGTTTAAGTACTCTTTTAACTTTATATGAATTATCAATACCTTCAGATTGTGCAATGCTCCTTATGGACGTAACAACATATTCTGACCATGAGAATTCCTCCGAGTCATTGACATTTCCATGCACATGCAGCATACCACCACCCACCCTGGAACAGGATACAGTGCAAGCTGATAAAGACTTTGGACACCATTTCTTTCAGGTTTGGCAACACAGCTGATAAGACCAGGGCGCAAAATGCAGGCTCAAAGGACAAAACTCACTGGCAAAGAAGATAGAAGTTGAAAGATTTGCATGGACCCCGATATATGAACAGACACATAATAAACTGTTGAATACCAACATTTCCATGCCCCAAATAGCATTATAAAGAGAAATATCTCTTATAAAAGAAAATATTTTTTTTGAAAATCTTGGGGGCAAAAAGACAGTTGTGTTCATATGTCTTGCTTGCTCATATGCATCCTGACTCTTTGCCGTGTACTTTCCAGAGAACCTCCCCCCCCCCCATGCTTCTCAGCCTCTGTTTTTGGTATCAGGGTTAAGTTTTATTTTGACAAAGAGAATTAATTCTGGAGGCAACTCTTCTCATTAGTTATCTTACTTGTTCATAAGCTCAAGCAAGAAAAGATATATCTTATGTAACATAAATGTAAGGAATAGATAGATTATAGGCATTTTACACAATGCATTTCAATGTAACTTATTATGTTTTGAATCACTTCAAGCTTTCAATACATACAATTTTCCTCTGCCTCTCCCATGCATGTTCCAGTATTACGGATCACATATTATTCCATACAACATAACCATTCAATTTAGCCCATGCACTCAGTCAGAACCTCAATAACAGGCATTGTGTGCATCACCTTCCATTCCAACCCATTAGAAAGCATGTTAGTGGCCATGATATGCCTCAAAGTAACTTTAAATTGGCCGTCAAGTGCTTGTGTCCATACTGTTTTAATGGGTTCTCCACAAGTTCAACCCTACAAACTTGGACCTCAGATATCTAATCTTATGCATTGTAGGTTCTATTGCTGTCTTCCATCCTTAAAAAGTCAAGGCATGTAATAAGTCTACAATACCACAAAGCACCAGCCAAGTGCATCTTTAGCCCCTCTAGCGGTCAAACAAATCCACGATTACCAAAACTGATCACAGTCAGCATCAACATGGAGTGGAGTCTTATTTTTTATCTAATTCCACTAAATTTGCATCTTAGGACAACACCTATGGAACTCCACCACCAACCCACCCATCTCAAAAAAATTAAAAGTAAAAAAATTCAATCATATTATATTGGCACAATGCTGGGAAGAACTTGGTAGTTAATTAAAAGTCCCTTTTGGATTCCAGGGAACCAAATATGTATGTCATATTGTCATATCAATATCCTAAAGGATAACCATTTTAAAACAAACCATACAACACAATGCCAGAAAAGTGACCATGTCGAACAAACTATATTCACGAAAAATTAGTTGATTTTGTAAGTAGAAAACAAGCATGTGAAAGAAACATTACCAGCCAGATGCATTCATTACCTCAAAGCCCTCACAGCAGAAACCCAACTACACTCACTTGAAGGTAGGAGACCAAGGCAAACACGATGCGCGACCCCCTAAAGCAGAAATAATTTTCATTAGCCACAAATTAAACATCTTCGACTTTGTGAATAGACTTAATAATGACCCCCATCTACTCATGCTATACATCTGGAAGACGAGAAGAAGGGCCATAGCAGGCACTTAAACTAAACCAAGTAATTTGGTGAAATCCGGATTCAGGAAGTAAAAAAATTTCAATCATGTTCTCAGTCATAATGTAATAAGTAGAACCTATTGCAACACATAATAGCAACTAATTCTGATAAACCACCTAGGCAACTGTAAAAGGAAATTTAGGTCCATCGACAGTCTAGAACAAATTCTGTTATCATTGCTCATCACCACATACCAAGCTAGGAAGATCACAATATCTAACAAAGTATTTCATTTTATAGTCCAAAAGCATGGTTCTAATTGGTGCAAAATAATGCTCATACTCATGACCCAGGCTGGGACTGACAAAATTAATCCCAACAAAAAGCCAATATTTTTAAAAAATAGTAGAAAAGCAGAAACTAAGAAAGACAGAGCTCAAGACTTGATGAAGGCAGACATCTCAAGAAAAGCAGAATCCAAGGAGAATTCATAAGGGCAAAAACAGGGTTAGAGACTAAAACATCATGGTTAGGAGTGGAAAAACATGCTTTGGTGCCAGGCCCTCCCATGGGCAGAAATATTGGGTGGGCTAGACCTCTTCTCAATGGTTGTCCAGAAAGTTGTATGTTACTTTTAGTTCAGGATTATGTGTTCAGGAAAAGCATCAAAAACAGCTAGAGCACCTTGACCATGTTACTATGCAGTGAGAGCCTGCTCTCCCATATCATGGAAATATTTTAGGCATTCAGGTTTAAATTAGAAATTTTGCTAGCTGTCTTTGACAACAAGTATGAAAGTATTAAGGATTGTGCTTGCGTGGGCTGAGATTGGCAATGGCATAAGTTTATAGTATGGTGCCAAAACTTGTCTTGGACTAGCATTTTAAGACATAAAATTCTTTTAAAAGATTTGCAACTTGTATGCTAAGTTAGGCTACTTTGGTTGATTTTTTTTTTTTTTTTAACCTTGTATCTTTTTGACTTGCCCGGTACTAGTGTACAAACATGTTCTGAATGAATATATGTAGATTAAACAAATTAACAGAAACTTAAGGTTATTGATAATCCCATGAATTTGCGCATATTGGTATTTTAAATGTTTATTCTATAGTTCAAATTATACAAGATAGAAACGAACATTGCAGAATTGTAATATTGCAAATCTATGCAGCAAAATATACATCTGCCACTTAGAAGAGAACAAAGAATATGATAAGCATATTTGACTTCCATAATACAAATTTCAAGAGCTTATACTTCAAAAAAAAATATTGTGCAAAAAAATAGTATATATGATTAAAACATCCAAAAATTAGTATTTACTTTGGGTGCTGTGACACAATTATCTCCTTCAAGTATGACACACCGATCTGCCACAGAATTTGCATTGATATTATGTTCAAGAGCCTTCAAAGCATGAGGATTCCATTCACATGCATAAACCAGTTTTGCCCTAGCCCTGGACAAGAATTATATTATCAATCTACAGGCAGAAAAGCAGTTAGCATTGAATAAGCATCAAATAAATAAACAACTAAAAGTCAAGGAAATCCGGTCATACTTGACAAGAAATGGAAGCACAAAGTATCCAATTCCAGCAAATAGATCCACAATAACCTCATCTCTACAGTCTAGACTAGCCATACGAAGCTTCTCAGAAAGGTTTCCAGAGGAAAACATACATTTCGTTGCATCAAATGAATAAAGGATTCCATTCTCTTGATGAGTAACCCACCCACTGTCTCCCACAAGAATTTCGAGAGTGCTGTCTCTTGTTCCAGTAGGCAAAATTTGACCCTGATAAAAAGTTAGTAAATTCATGTCATTAAGTACATGAGAAAACAGATTGCCCCAAGACACAAGTATATCAACGCAAATGCAGATATTGTATGGAGACAAGAAGTGGGTCGGGTTCTGTTTCTAACTTTAAGGGTAAAGCACCCACATGTCCAATAATAACCCTGTCAACATTCTGGCAGCATCTCAAAAATCTGTGGCAGGATGGTCATAACTCATTGAACTCAAGCAACTGGTATGTGTCAACAATTTTGGCAGATGCATACACTGAGAAAATTATAAATCAAGCACATTCAGCGAAGGTACATGGATGATGGTTGATAACAGTGCTATTATTCTGTGACACTGTAAATTCCTGAGGTCAACCAGGGAAAAAAAAAATACCCACAAAGGTTCTCTTGTGGGGAAGCAAAGATGTTTTCAATATTAGAAAATTTAACCTAGTAAGCAGGAAGCATTTTTCCTCCCAATGATAATTCTCAATGAGTTTAAGAATACCCCAAGTTGCTAAACAAACTTGAATACAAACATCACAGCAGCAAAATTGGAACCCACTTGCTTAATCATCAAACTAGATCTTCTTCCAAAAGAGGAAAAAAGTAAGGAAAATAGGATCTAGTTTACTTGTTCCTCTATTTCCTATGTTAAACATCAATGAAAATTATATCCGAGAAATAAGGATTTAAAAGGTGTTTCTAATTAACTATATAATATGTATTCAAGGTACTATATTGACACTAATAATGGTAGATTTACTATGACAAGTGATGCATGCTGTTTGAATGTCCAAAGAATACTTATTAATGATGATCAATCATTCATTACAACCTAGGTCAAAACTTGAAGAATACATTGTTGAGCGCTTATGTATGAAGTTATCTGTAGACTAAGTTGTTAGTTTTTTCCATGCGATGTACCACAACTTAGGGTACAAAGCCATTTTACAATGAATACTATTGGCCCTATAAATGTTCCTTTTACACCTTAAGCATGTTATGTTCTTTTAGGTGGAGAAGCTAGAATCAAGTTCAAAACTTCATGATGAAGAAAATAAGGTCCAGCAAAATTGTAGATGTTGCCAGCTTTAGATGCTTTACTTTAGCTAGAAAGGTGGCTGAGCATCAGGCGGACTTGGATGTGGACTAATAAGTCAATCCTGCATCCTAAATTATGCAATCATATATATATATAATGGGAAAAAAATCAATCAGCTTGTATGAGGCAGAAATTTAGGCAAGCAATTAAATCACAGACTGATCAATGCAAAAGAAAAGAATTATAAACTGAAATTTTGGCAGCTTAACTTTCACTTACTTGCCGTGCAAGTCGGTTAGCACCAAGTGCTTTGGCAACTATAGGCCAAAGTTCCTTCCCTATAGAGTCCCAAATAGGATCCTTAAAAGATGTCTTTGGTAGCACAACAATATCCCCAAGATTTTCCCACCTAAACAGCAAAGAAGAGTAATCATAAAATGAGAGAACTAGAATTAAATTCCAAAATCACTTATACAGTTATTATATGTTGTTAAAAGAATAGACCTCGTAGGCAACTGCTCCAACAACTGCAAAGGCATCCTTTTTGTCCTCAACAAAGAGCAAACTGATTGCTTTATCATCTTTTCAGGAGATTTGTGAACCTTTCTCATGCAGACTACATCATCAATTTGTAAAGAACCACCACATGACAACAAAAAGTTCAATGCTGTTGATTGAGAAACCTCATTTACAGAAAGCCCCTTCAATGAAAATCCCCCCAGTTGATGAAATGCTTCCAAATTATCAAAGTTATTTACTGAATTAAATTGCTCTTTCACATAGAAGGCATGAAAACTTCTGCTAACCGGCAAATGAATATGACATCCATCCTGACTTGGCCGAACCTTCCTAGTAAGATCCAACCATCCAAACATTTTTAATATATCCTTCGCAGGTTTAGCATATTTTTTCTCAAGTTTTATAACAAGATGTTTCCCATCCACATCATGTCCATCTTCATTGGTAGAAATGTGAATCCTACGATCTACATCAGAACTATCAAGCATGCCAGATATATGCTTGTTCTGTTGTAGATTCATGTTTCCATTAGTGTCATGATACTGTAAAAATGGCTTATTTTCCTTATCCGAAGGGAGGTTGAGTAAAGACTCTAATAAATGTAACTTAATTTTCATTGGCTCATTAAACTTTGTTCCAAATGCATAACATGATGCTCCACCACCAACAATAACAAGATCATCGCCAATAAGACAGGTTGAGCTGCGAACCCAAAGGTCTCTACCAAACGAGTCAACAGCCACATGCACCCAGACAAGATGATGCAGGTTCAATAAAGCCAATTCTTGATGCCGTTGCCCAACTGGGCAACCACCAATGATCCCAAGATAATTTTTATAGATAAACATAGAATGTGAGAATCTCGGAGAAGGAGCTCTCCCAGATGTCTTCTCTTTTCTCCACTGTAATGTTCTAACATCAAAACTGTGGAGGTCACCTAGTGCCTTCTCACCATCATAACCTCCAAACATAAACAACTGAGGGCCGCTGACCACCAAAGAATGTGAATGACGTGCACAGGGCCAATCCCCTTGGATGCTAACATGGCTCCACTGCAGAGTTTCAGTGTTTAAGACATTCATGCAAGAATATATCAATTCATTATTAAGACCTCCAAAGACATATATATTTGAGCCTACAGCTGCAGCTGCATGGCGGTGCCTGTAGGACATAGAACAGATATGTTAAGAAGAAAATGAACTTGCATCTCTAAATTTGTTCATGGCGGTTCAGTATTTCTACAACTAACATTAAACAAACTTCACTACAGAGTATGAACTGAAGCAATCTCTCAGGTTACAGTTTGAAATTAAAGAATAAAAATAAAAATGTCTCAATTGATAGTAGGGATCAGAAAAACCTCAATAATCTAGAAACAAATACATTTTTGTACAAACCAAGCTTTATAAAGAAAAGAAAAAATTACTCCAATTCTAAGAGGCATGTTACTTTTGCTCAATGCTGATTCAACTCTTTTGTAACTTGAGTCAAGAACCAAAAATACTGATGTCAAGTTCTTTGAGAGTGAATCTTATTAATATATGAGTATGATTTGGAAATTTAATATTAAAAATGTGTTCAACATGTCCCACAGTAAAGGGACACCATCTCTTCAGACTGTTCTCTGCTTATTTCATTCTGCAGAGACTTGATTGTGTCAATAAAAGAGGGAGATCATTTGCCAAGCTGGTAAAGTACCACCCTCACTTTCCAACCTTTATAGTTCTCAAGGGGGAAAAAAGGAAAAGGGGGAAAAGGAAAGGTTCAATACTGAAGTGTGAGGAAAGATGATTTAGGCAAATTTCATTAGTAAAATAATGCAAAATAAATGCTACGCTAGCTTAATAACTTAAGGATGCAAACTTGATAACTCAAGGATATTGCACCATTAAAAAAACTTGCAAGCAATATGTCTAATTGAGCTCAGTTAAGCTAGTTACCTCGGATTAAAAGCAGTGCCAGTACATTCTAATAATGACCACCTATTTTCAGTGGCATCTAGAACCCAGACATCATTAAGAATTTGAGAAGGACCACACCTCCCTCCGATAACATAAATGTCTCCCCCCACCATGGAAGATGTATGACCCAAGCGTGGAGATGGGGGTTTTGTAGAATTTATTTCACTTAAGAGGCCTGACTGGGGGTCAAGCACCAGGAAGTAATTTCTTCTTTCATGTCGTCCTAAGCCTCCAAAGCCACCAAAGACAAGGATATGTTCCTGTCCTCCACTGTTTAAAGTACAAGCTGATTGACCCCAGAGGAAGAGCTTCTCAATCGGCTCCCCAACAATCTTTAACATGACAACAGAAAGAGAGCACTTTGGTGTTCCTGACAACTCTGTTGATAAATTGCAACTTAATCTATAGCAAAAAAGAGTGGTGCAATTTTAATCATTGGAAGCACATAAAGGAATAAAATTATAAGTTGAATATCATTATTACACAGTGCTGTAATGCTATAAGCATATGCACAGAGCAATGCAAATTTAACAGTTAAAAAAGCAAGAGAATCAGTAGACCAAACACAACGTATTATATCCACAGATTGAAGAAATGAGTTCTCATCTTCTCAAGCTGGATAGTGCAGTGTTCTTGATAATGAATAGATAATTTCATTTATATCTTAGCCTTCTGATTACAGCTTCTTCAGGTTATCTATTCATACATTCAAATGCAATTTCATCTAAAAACTTCTAACTTTTCAACCAGTAGAAAAACAAACAAGAAAATTGTAATATCTTCTTGCAAGAATTACAGGTAGTAATGATTGTTACAACTATATAGGACCTTTTGAAATAAAATCAGCCTGCACTTTGTCTAGTATAGGTAGCCATAAAGTCCTGAAGACAACAACTATATATTTCTTTTGTTACCTCATAATGTGGAAGAGGCCACTCAACCTCCAAAACAAAACTAAATCCAAGAGCTTGAGTATAGCAGGCTAAAATCAATCTCTTATCAACAAAAAAATTTTGAAACAAGGCTTATGCGCAAGTATTCATTTCCCAAGTTACTGAACCATGTTTTGATTTATGGAAACAATCATAAGCATTTCCACTACCCAAATGCAACCTTACTTCAGCATTCATGTTCTCATGAATCTGAAACAGCAAGTTTTAGTCCCTTAGAGTGAAGAGATGATTAATGCACATATCAGGACCAGCACTAATCATGAGATAAAAGAAAGGAGTCAGTGCTGATAAAAGCAGCAGTATTATATGTGATGAGACCTGTTGCTTTTGTTTTTGCATACCACAACACTAGTCATCAGATTGCTCAGCAGCTGCTTTTCCTAACTAAAAACAGCAGTTCAGCATAAATTCTATGTAAAGAAGACTCATGAAATGGTCACCGATTTGCTGGATTATAAAAGCTGGGTTCATTACAGTATGAATCTGACCATGTTACTGATGGAAGCAGAAAACTAAATTAACTAACCCAGTTAGAAGAGGTTGACATGGCTTTCTCACGTAATAAACTCTGAATTTTGAAATTAAGGTTGGTGCGTGTTTATGTTAGCCATTTCTTTCAAAAGCATTGCATTACTCGGAACTTCAGGAAATGTATCACAAAGAGAGACAACAGTTTTCTTTATTGTGGTGTAGAAAGGCATGTGCATAGACAAATCAAACAAAAGACATCATTAAACAGTGATCATGCTGCAGAAGATATGCCACTAATACTAAATAACTAATAATTTTCAAATCAAAGTCAGAAAAACACAGCAGAGTGTGAGCCAAGAAATATACAATTGACCTAAAATGGTTTCCAGATTATTACCTATGTTAGGATCTATGTCAGCCATCTCTTTATGGCTGTATCCAATTTCCACGTCATGTAAAGGATTAGAGACTTTTAATGAGTTCTTGCAGGAAGCAACAGTACGTTTGTCTTCTCCAGAATATCCAACAGATTCAGAATCACATCTATCTTTGATGAAGCCCAAGATATTATCTTCGGTATGGGACTTTGCAGTGCCATTCTCATTTGATATCTTTGACACAATATTAGGCTTAGCTTCAAAATCTAATGAATCTCCTTTATCAGCAATCTGTTCTTGACCCTTTTCATTAGAATCAATCATCTCCTTTCCTGGTCCTGGGAGACCCTGTTAGCACCATCAAGATTCAAGATCCATCATGGTCAAAATGGAACCACCAATAGAACTAATTTAATGTATTTTAAAATAAATGTAAATAACTAACAAACTATAAAAACTACAAATGTTATCAAAAGCATCTGGCCTTTCTATCTCAGTTTCTCTATCTTTCTATCTATCTCAACTGTACAGAAAATGGGAAAGGGAGAAAGTAGATAACAGGTGTTGCTTTTGTTGTTTGCTAATATAAGCTTTTTAGAAAATTATTTTGGAAGAAGATATACTCCAAACCAATATCACTATCTCTTAACCCTGCCCGTTTATTTTCTCTACTGTTCTTAAAAAAAAAAAATGAATTCAACAAATTCCAGAACCTAGAGGATCAGACCAACATAAGAAGCACATCTAACACCCCACAGTTAGCTTTATGATCATGTAAAGTTTGAAACTAGGTTATACATATATAAGATAAAAGATGTCTTGAGGAAGGCAGCAAAATCAAAAAAAAAAAAGCTGCTCAGAATCATTGATGTGAGATTGAAATGAAATTGCTGATACTGACCTAGAGGATAGCAACTTGACTGAAAGCACTTGAGAGTGAGGGTGGCATCAGACAAGCACCGGAAAAGGAGAGTACTTGGATTGGGTAGTTCCATTGATCAGGGAGGGAAGGCCCTTTCATCTCAATTTTTTAGGACAATTTACCAGGAAATTATGAGGCTAAATAATAATAATAATAATAATAATAATAATAATAATAATAATAATAATGCAGGAGAGAACCAAGTAATGCTTGCATGCATAGATTCTTGCAAACGATTAGATGGTGCCATGAAACAAAGGGAAAAAAGAGATATTTAATTAGGCCTTACCTTAGATTGTAAAACATGAAGAAAGCCATCCGTTCTCTTTCTATTTTCCTCCATTTTATCATTAGCAATCCTAACAAGGTATCGAACATACTCTGGTGAAATCATAATCAAACCAATTTGGCCCAATGGCACCTCCAACCGAATAGAACATCGTATAGCAACCATAATACGTTTCTGTATGCTTGTCATACCTAAGCAACAGAAAATGTTGTCAAAAAAAGGCAGAATGCTGGAAAAAAATAGTAAGTGTAAAGATAAAAGATTCGAGTGCAACATAAAGATATAGAAAGGGCATAAGGAAAGAGGAGCACTTAGCATAGGAGGAAACTATACACCAAGAAAAAGATATACTGAAAGGCGGCTGCATACATAGCACTTTCATAGACACTGCCAAGAAATTTGGCAACATGTGGAGTGACATCAGACCAAGCTATATTCAACAGAATGAATGTGTTAAAATTGAAACCCTTAGATCATATGTTTTATTTCATGGCATCAATAAAAAGTTGATAAATAAAATATAATCATATATAAATTCATGATTTTATCTACACACTTCTGTAGTCTAATAGTTAAATTTGTAAAATTAATTCTTACAATTTAAACTAGCATATAAGAATGAAGAATACAAATTTTAAATTGATAACTGTGCATTATAAAACTTGAAGTATACTAGTTGAGAAAAAGAAAAGAAAGAAGAAATTGAAGTAAAGTATAAGCTCAAGAACAAGTTAATGAAGCAGGGAGCAATCTGCCCAAAAATTTCAGGAAGAATCAACTATTATCAAGAATCTTATGGGAGTAAGCTCATTGAAATATCGGGGATCCTGCAAATCAGAGCTTGGAAAAACGATATATTGCAGAATTGCTGAACGCCATGAACTATAGGCAAAATAATGTAATCAATGTAACTGATAGCAGCAACAGCCGCTGTCCACATGCAAAACTGAAGATTAGCTAGCAGAGTTGCATTTTTTGGGTAGGTGCAACGTTCAACTTTGCACCAAGAGTCTAATGCAAGCAACTTTTAAATTCTAAAATATCTTTTGTTGCTTTGTATTCAAGTAATCAAGTAGCACTGGCTGGGTTTTAGTCCAAAGGAGAACATTTGTTAGGGAAGATGCTTTTATTCTATATGAAACCTCCAAAAAGGAGCCAAGATATGGTTTTGAAATTAACTTCTGTAATTAAGAAAGATTATACCCTTTTGTAGAAAAAAAAAAAGAAAGAAAAATTATTCTCTGTATGAATTTTTTGCCACATATCATTGTGGCCGAGAATTCACTTAATCCCAACTAAATCTTTCTTCCAATAACTTTTTTCTTCTCCTACCTTTTTTTCCAATTAATTTGCAATAATAACGATCAAAAACAAGACAGCCACCAAGAAAGATACCATCTTGGAAGGAGAAGGGGGTGAAATCACTCACCTGACTCTCTAAACCCCCAGGAAATCGGAACGAAACAGATAAATCAAGAAGTCTCACAAAGAAATACGCAATTTTGGAAGGAAAGAAAGAAGAGGTGTCCCTTACCGGACTCTCTAAACCCGCAAGAAATAGCAGTAGAGACAAGCGCCTGCGCCGAGACGAGGTCCCGGCACTCGACGGCCACGATGAGGGGCTCGAACCGGAACACCACATCCCCTCCCTCGGAATCGCGGCGGTCCCCGAAGAGGAGGTCGACGACAGCCTCCGGGTCGGCGGTGTCGTGCGAGACGAAAAGCCAACGACCTCCGCCGGCCTTCTTCTTCTTTTTGGGAGCCGCAGCCTCGATTTTAGGGTTTCCCGCGGTCGGATCGGTGGAAGATGAGGGCGGGTTGGTTCGGTGGGCGAGGATGGAGATGCGGCCGGAGCAGGAGCTGGTGGTGAAGAAGGAGGGGTGGCGGTTGATGGCGTCGAGAAGGGGGATGATGGGAGCGTCCACCGTGCCCTTGGGTGACTTGTCCGGCCCCGGCGCCGACATGGCCGCCAGTGCTTGCGCCTTTCGCTTCTGGAAGTCCATTCCCGGTGCTGCGGTGCCTCTCCCTCTCTCTCTCTTTTTCGCACGACGCCGAAGGGCTTTATGGCTACAGTAGCGTGAGTCTTGATTCGGATCCAAACCCATGGAGCGAAGGGAAACTTAGCCGCAGCCACCAGAACTTCTCAACTTTTTAATTCCTTGCTAGCTAACTTTTGATATTTAGCCCTTAACATAAATAGTGTCTTATGTTTCGTCTCCATCCATATTTAAATCAGCAATTTGCATAAAACATTTAAGGTGTTTTCAATTTTTATACATGATTATTCATGTTTTGTGGGCACTTGTAGATAGGACTAAAGATTAAACATAAATTGGCCACTGAAATCAAAATACAGAAATTTAATTATCGATTCTTTTTTGACTCTATTTTAATGCAAAAAATTTTGTGGACTAAAATTATAATTCCGATCCCTTCTTTAAGGCTTTCATAATAGTATATTCTTTTTGACATCATTTTATTTTAAAAAATATCCAACTTGCTCTTTTTCTTCATCTTTTTTTCTTCTTTCTTCGTTCCTCCCTTTTTCTTTCAGTTTTCAGCCGACGATATTGGCCTTGGCGAGGGAGTACATGATGGCACAGAAGGAGATGAAGATGCGGGAGATGCCGGGCAATGCATGAAGGACCATTTGCCCTCATCTTTTTTTTTCTTCTTCCTTCGTTCCTCCCTTTCCTTTTAGTTTCCAACCGGCGACGATGGTCTCGACAAGGAAGAAGATGACAGCACAGAGAGGAATGAGGATGCAGGAGACACCAGGCAGTATGTGGAGGAGGTGAAGGTTGAGCGCCACGGCCAGATAGGAGGCGATGCATTGTGTGGTGTCACCGTCGGGGAAGGTGAGGATGGAAATGTGCATGAGGAAGGTGTCGGCTTGCTCAGGCTTGCCGACGGTGATGAGGTTAGCAGAGTTCAAGAGGAATTGGATGAGGCATAAGCCATGCTTGTCAGACTTCAGCTCATGAAGCCATGGCAAGTAAGAGGACAAGCCCTACATCGACGATGAGCTCTCGTCTTGTGATGTGCCAGCCATCCATGGCGGTGACAATAGTTAAATAAAAGGTTCAACACCAACTAATATTCGGTGTCAACTCGAAAAAAAAGCATGGAGAAAAATCAAAGCTAGTAGAGCCGAGCAGTAGTAAAATTTGAAAATAAATAATCAAGAAAAAAAGAGGCCAGATTTGGATATGAAAATAGGGAGGGGTAGGTGATCTTGAGAGAAGATATGAGTTAGAAACCCAAAAGCAACAATTTGGAAACAGGAGGAAGAGACGAGTAAACAAAACAAATAAATTTAAGAAAAAATAAAATAATAACCTTACCTTTCAATCCATACAGTGAAGTTGATTATTTTCCTTATATTCAGGATTAGATTCTTATATGGTCTCATTGTTTTTAAGGTTTTGGCAATTCAACAACCTGCATCCTAAATAATTGAGTTCCTAATATAATTGCTAATACCATTAGATAGAAGAGTTGATAAAAGCAAATATTTGCTTTCAATAGGTTGTATTAACTATTTACATTAATCAAATTACTTTTTTTATCAATTCTCCTAATTTGTAGATATTTAATCTGAGATGCACCACAATATCAAAGCCAACAATTATGTCATAGCCTACCACCAATGTTAATATTGCTGCAATCTTGTAAAAGGCAAATGCAATTCACCAGGTTGTTTATATAATGGTACAAAAGATATATAAACTATACTTGCAAATTTTAGTCTTCTCCAATCATATATTCTTCAGATTATTAATAAAATAACATCCACATATCCAACAATAAAGTAGTTCATTTCACTGGAGGTAGCCTTTGCTCTTCAAACTATTCATAGTATCCCTGATCACCTGGTCCATGGATCTGAAATGAAGACCCAATTCCATCAACTTCTTTAATAGACTCTCTACCCTAACCAGCCAAGATTGTTTGTCCTCTAAATGTCTGAAAACACATAAAGAATCAAGCATCATATAGTCACTAAATCATAGAGGTACACTATTTGATATCTGAGCTTCTTATCACACCTTAGAATTTAGAATTTTGGGTACAGCTCGATGAATATAGCTATAAGGTCACACCAATAGATTATAATCTCTACACATAGATACCATCTCTATGCCGATGGCTTCTTATATAACAGTATGTGAGCCAATACCACATCTCTTACATCGATGCATCCATGTACGAGTTTACTATCCCACCTACTTCTCTACCTATGGCATGGACCGAATAACTCAGATCTCATTAGCCACTACTTCATCGATTATAAATAGAGGTAAGTAATAAATAGTTATCCTAGAGAAGATGGAGCATAATGGCTACAAAGACACCAATGGCTGGGTGAAGCATGGGACCCAACACCAATCCAAGATTAATCACCACATATCACATGAAAAGTTGGGGGGGGGGGGTTTGAAATGGGGAAAAGGGCTCCATTTTGGATGCGACCAGCAACAAAAGTGAACCTTTTTGTCTGCATCACTGTGGCCTCTATTTGGTAGCACAGAGGAATATAGAATTTATGAAAGGGAGAGCCCCTCTCTCTCCCTTCCTCTTACTTTTTTTACTCTTTTTATTTTATTTTTTCTTTCTCTCTTGGGTGTTACTGCCTCAAGTTTATAGCTATTATCGTTAGTTTGGAGTTTTGTCTTAGTATGGAAGGATGAGGAATAAGGGTGGCCTCTTTATTCCTTATTCCCACCAGGTGCCAAGCAGTCCCTAACAAAACAAAATGCCATTGATCATCTGGGTTTTAGCATTTTCTAAGAAGAGAGATGGGAGTGGAGGGGTATTTGCAAGGAGCCTCCTTGAATGCTTCCAAGCGAACCAGTTTATCTTGTTGTGGGCCAGATCGATCCTCCAAATGTTCCTATCTTCTTAGTTTTTTTTCTTTTTTTTAAGGCGAGGGATGGTAAGATCATATCTTCTTAGATTAAAGTGATGTGATATAGTTAAATTTGTCACTGCACATAATTAAAATAATATGATATACCGTTAAATAAATATCACACATAGTTAAATTAACATGGTACATAGTTAATTAAACATGATTAGGAATGGCATCGGGTTGGGTTCGAGATGGATTTCTAACTATCTAAATCCAAATCCAAATACCCATTAAACTATCCAAATCCAGCCCAAACACTATCGGACTGAATTTTTTTTGTCCAAACTCATCTGAATCAAGTATCGGATAATTTGATTTATCCGATCCGAATCCAATTGAGTCAGATTGAACATTTTTTTAAAATTTTTGTCAACTCTAAAATCATATCACCATTTCATAAATCATATATTCCTTAAACAAATAAAATTCAACAACACTTAATTCCATATTCAATCAAAATAAAATTCAAACTATCTTAAGTAAATAAAATTCAACAATGCGTAGTTTAATAACACTTAGTTCTATATTCAATCAAAATAAAATTCAAATGTAATACAAATTTAACAGACTAAGACATTTAATAACAAGAGAATAAGAGAAAGGGAGAACGAGGAGAATGAATAAATAAGTTAGGATTTGGTAATTAATATATTTAATATAATATATATATTAAAATAATAAAATAGTTTGGGTTGGGTTTGGGTCAGATATCGGATCGAGTGCATAACTACTTAATCTCGACTCGAATCCAAAGTTAAGCATTCAGATTTTATCCAAACCCGGTCAACGTGTTGACTATCCGACCCAATCAAATTGGATCAAATCAGATATCCATGAATTTAGAGTTTATTATCATTTCTAAATATGGTACATAGTTAAATAAACACTGCATACAGTTAAATTAATATGGTATATGATTAACTAAATATGGTACACAGTTAAATGAACACTGCATATAATTAAATAAATATGGTATATAATTAAACAAATACTACGCACGGTTAAATGAATATGATATACAGTTAAATAAATACTATATATAGTTAAATAAATATAATATATAATTAAATAAATACTATATATAGTTAAATAAATATTAAATATAATTAAATTAGTATGATACACAGTTAAATGAATACTGCACATAGTAAAATTAATAGGTGCATAGTTAAATGAATACTACATATAATTAAATTAACATAGTATATAGTTAAATAAATATGGTATATAGTTAAAATAATATGATATATAGTTAAATGAATACCGCACATAATTAAATAAATACTAGATATAGTTAAATTAGCATGGTATATAGTTAACTAAATATGGTATATAGTTAAATAAATATGGTACATAGTTAAATTAATATGGTACACAGTTAAATAAATACTATATATAATTAAATTAATATGATACATGGTTAAATGAACATTGTACACAGTTAAATGAATATAGTATACAATTAAAATAACATGGTATATAGTTACATGAATACCATACACAGCTAAATTAACATAGTATATAGTTAACTAAATATGGTATATAGTTAAATAAATATGGTACATAATTAAATAAATATTGTACATAGTTAAATAAATATGGTATATAATTAAATTAATATGGTATATAGTTAAATGAATATTGCATATAGTTAAATAAATATAGTACATAGTTAAAATAATATGGTATATAGTTAAATAAATACTGTACATAGTTAAATTAATATGGTACATGATTAACTAAATATAGTATGTAGTTAAATAAACATGATACATAGTTAAATTAGTATGGTATACAATTAAATGAATATTGCACATAATTAAATGAATACTGTATACAGTTAAATGAATATGATATATAGTTAAATTAATATGGTACATAGTTAAATAAATACTGTAAATAGTTAAATTAATATGGTACATAGTTAAATGAACATCATACATAGTTAAATAAATATGATATATAGTTAAATGAATATTGCACACCGTTAAATTAATATGATATATAATTAAATAAATACTACACATAATTAAATTAACATGGTACATAATTAAACGAACACCACACATAGTTAAACATGGTATATAGTTAAATGAATACTATAAGTAGTTAAATTAATATGATACATGGTTAAATGAACACTACATACAGTTAAATGAATATGGTATACAGTTAAATGAATCTTACATATAGTTAATTTAAAACTATACACAGTTAATTTAAGGCTATGCACAGTTAAATGAATCTTGCACATAGTTAATTTAAGACTGCACATAATTAATTTAAGATTATATATAGTTAAATAAATCTTACACATAGTTAATTTAAGATTGCATACAGTTAATTTAAGACTACACATAGTTAAATAAATCTTGCACATAGTTAACTTAAGACTTTTGCATACAGTTAAATAAATCTTGCATATAGTTAATTTAAGACCGCATAAAGTTAATTTAAGACTGCACATAGTTAAATGAATACTGTACACAATTAATTTAAGACTGCATATAGTTAAATAAATTTTATACATAGTTAATTGAAGACTACACAGTTAATTTTAGGCTATATATAGTTAAATAAATCTTACATACAGTTAATTTAAGACTGTACAGTTAATTTAAGACATACATAACTAAATGAATACTGTACATAGTTAATTTAAGACTGCACATAATTAAATTAAAACTGCATGCAGTTAATTTAAGACTACACATAGTTAAATGAATCCTGCATTACTCTTAAATTGATGATTATAAAATATTTATTTGCATTCCGGGATATGAATTCTCACTCATTCTGACAACCAAAAATTCTCGAACATTGTACACAACATGGTATGAAATATAATATATCAGTTATATATGTTGTTACAAATAAAAGTAATAAATAAATATTGAATAATATTACATATATATTTATTTGCATCATCTGATACATTGAAGCTCTACATCGAATGGTAGCATTCAAATCGTTGCTCCTTCAAATCCAAGACTAAAAGATACCAATGCCATGATATATTCATCGGGATGAACAAATACCCATGGTGCTCGCGATCTGATAATCAGATATCAACCATCAATTTGAAACTGTCGATTAGATTATATGATATCAATTACTTATATGATATTAGTATCATTTTGCTTATATAATATTTGCTTATGTGATATCAATTGTTTCTCTAATATTGCACAAGATGATGAGATATACACTGAACTTAAATAGGTAGAAGCTGAAGATTCATCTTTAAAGGATGATGCCTCAGGCACCACCAACATCGGCACATATGAGTAGAATAGTTATATTTATCTAGTACATAGTGAATATTGTATTGTAAAAAATTATATTACCACACATACACAGTGAATATAATATTTACCTGCTGCACATTTGAACATGCTATATTGTAGAAAAATTTTAGATGCTATTAAATATAATTAATATATGTATCAAATCAGTACAAGGATATAATTTACAAGATTGTTTATACAAATCACTACTAAAATTGTTTACACAATCATCATGTCCTAATCTTTTATACTTGTCATCTTCTTTTGATATCATGATCAAAATTTTTGATATGCAACACAGTACCCATAGAACAAAAAATTACTCGCAACCTAACTCCTATATAATGAAGCATCCTTAAATTCATCGCGCAATGATCTCGAGCAATCTCTTATGAGGATCTCTGCAAATATCAGCATCTACACCCCATAATCTACAATATCATAGCACTGCTGCAGACAGTCATAACATCTCAAACTTGAGCTTCAGGGATATAGATTTCTACTTGTTCTGCCAACTAAAAATGCACAAATATTGCCTATACAACATGGTATGAAATATAATAAATTAGTTTTAGATGTTGTTACAAATAAAAGCAACAAATAAATGTTGAATAATAATCTCAATATGGTGGCTAAAATAGCACCTTCTACTCCTCGGACATAGACTTCATAAGCATGTCCATAATCTCGATGTAGTGGCTAAAATAGCACCTTCTATTCACCATATTTGTTGGGCCAATACAAAATTTTTTGCCTCCTCTTGAACTAGCCATCGTAATACTGCATCACAAATCAAATTCAAATGATATATATTAGAAATATTATTGTAATATTATAAACATATATCAATCAAAATAAACTTAAAAAATCTAAAAAAAATTATGAATACAAAGCTACCGCTAGAAAAGCATCATTCTATTTCATAAATAATAATGGAATCTTAAGTCAATCTAGCAACATTAAGAAAGATAGAAGTCCATGATTGATGTAATGTGTTCAATGGAATGATTGAATCTTAACAAAATATGTTTGAAAGCTTGTGAGCAAATTATTTTTGTAAATCCTTATCAATTATTTCTTATTTGACATAGAATTTTTAAAATAAGTACTAATAGAGGATTAGACTATCAAGAGAACCCTTACTCCACATAATGCAATCCTATTCAAAAATAAGAGAACCCCTGCTCTAATAACACGCCGAATAAAATTGCTAAATTCCATTGAGAAAAAAGAGGGGGAAAATAGAGAAGAGAGGAAGAGAGAGAGAGAGAGAGAGAGAGAGAGAGAGAGAGAGAGAGAATTACCGGTTGATATGATGATAGAATGGCTGGATATTTGCCAAAATAAAAATATTATCACTTTGCACTGTAAGAAATGCTAATGGAATGGCCTTTTCTTTTTTCTAGAAGAAAGACACGATGAGTTCTCAAAAACTAATACCAATAGGAAAGAATCGATCACACTTATTCACAAAGGGATTGAATGTAGGATGTACACAACCAATGATGAACAGATGCACCATCACACATTTCAATGAGAGAGAAAGCTCTCTCCATGATAAAATGCAATAACAAATTGCATCTAAACAAAAAAAAGGTAAATAAAAAAAGAAGAAAAATAATTGATGGAAACATAAAGAATTGCAATTTTTTTCGTCTTTTCAGGACATCAAATTCAATATTAAAAAAGAAACAAGTTATCCTTCTTCATTCAAGGGCGCCCAAAAAAAAATTAATCGACCGGACAGTGGAGGAAAGCGTCACTGGTCAGACGAGATGCTGCAACTTGAAAGAAGGTATGGAGGAGGAGGAGAGAGAACCATCGGTCCCTTTTTTCCACGGCCCCCGTCACCTCCGTCGTCGTTGCCCTCACAGCCCTCACCGCCGATAGCATCAAAGAAAAAGCCAGGAAATAGGTCACCAGAGCTACTCGTCGAGAAGAGAAGAAGTAGGAAGATGGGAACCGAAGCTTCTCACCGGAAAGAGAAGTGAGAAGATGGAAACTGGAGCTTCTCATCGGGAAAAGAAGAAATCAGGAGACGGAAAAGAGTTTCTCATTAGGAAGAGAGGAAGTAGGGAACCAGAACTTCCGTATTTGATTTGAGGATAGTTTCATCTTATGAGGGACTTAAAATTAAATTTCTATTTCTAATGGAAAGGAAGTTACGTTTTTGGTCAATAGGGTTTAAAAATTAAAGTCCGATCAACTAATAGGCCGGGCATTAAAATCTCCATTAAAGTATCGAGTATAGAATTTTTATCAAAAATGATTAAACAAGGAAAGGTCGTCGATCAAAGGGGCACGCCTCACTTTCCCGATTCTTTTCTTTTTTTAGAGAGAGAAATACGCAATCATTTGTTTCACGCATTAACCGTCATTTTATGTTTTTCAATACATAGGAAGCCAATGTTTTATACACATTTAGTTTTTCTTTTTTTACATAGCATCCATATTTTATGCAGACTTAAAAACATGTAAAAAATTAAATATAAAATGGCAATTAGAAATAAAAATCAAGAATCAGTAAGAATGAAATATAAAATAGCAATCTGTTCGAAGGTATAACTAAATTACTTCTCAAGAAAATCAATTTATAAACACTGCTTATTGCAAAACACAAGCTACATAAAATTGGCGGTCCACATGACACTGAAGGATTGGTGTGGTTTCACAGGGCTGATTCAACGTATCGCAAGGTTATGACGTAAAGCATCAATCCCCTCGGGCAACATGGTCGGATGGTTGTTTAGAGCTTCCTTTTGATACCAGAATGGCTGCATTGCATTTTCTTGGAGTACTAGTAATCAATTCTCACCACTCTATTCCGCACTCAATTTCCCATCCAATGTAGCAATTGTCGGGTAGGGTTGGGTTAATACTCACGGACGGTCAGATGGAGAGTAGGAAATGAAGCTACCACCGGATACATCTTTCTTTTTCTAGTCAAAATCCTTCAAGAAAGGCTTGTTTGATGCCTAAGGGATATCTATTGCATTATTAAACTCCAATGTTATTTAGTGCTTTTCATATTTCTGTAAATTTTTTAATAGCAAAAAACTGGTTAAGTCTGCCACTGATTCAGTCTAAGCACACATTTGGCGCCAATTGAACCTTGAGATTCTTCTTTAGCATATCTAAGTTAGCAGTGTTCATTTCCCTTTCTTGTAGGCTAATGCAATAAAGGCTTTTAGTACTCCATCTACTACAAGGTATAACCCAAACTATTCTCATGCATCTTCCACGGGTGACACCCTGCCGAATGCCCACACCTAAAGTTTCCACGTCAAGGAAGACTGATCGGTATATAACTCTTCAGTTAATAGCCACCATGAGCTGCTACATGTAGATAGTTTCAGGATAACCATATCCACCAACAACAGGTTCCAGGAAATTTTTGCAATTAGGATTCTGAAAATAAATCTTCTCTCTAAAAGAAAGGACTCCACTGAAAAATTAAGCTAGTCAACTAAGGTGTGCCATGATACTAGATGATCATAAAATCGTTGAGAACCTAAACGTTTGATGCAGGAAGAGATTCTTTGGCTGGAATGGTTTCAGCACCCCAGTAGCTCTCTCGAAAAGTTTCAGTTAATTCCAATATAATACGGCCTAAAACAAGTTGCAAAAGAATGATTAGGTCCTGTCTACCACCATATGATCCCGATAAACATCACATTTAACCGATGCAAACAATCATCAACTTAAAATGATTTAATACTTCCATAAACTCATGATGACCTCATAACATAATGAGCTAATTGAACTAAGCATGCTCTTTGCAGAGATGCACGGTACGCCCAGAGAAGCATTAATCATCCCCATGCTGATTCACCTGACAGAAAACTATGTCTTTGCAGTAGCTAATGCATGAAAAGAAAACTTTTTTTTTTTTTTTTTGTCTATTGATGATAATGGGAGGCATAAAAAAAGCTTAAGACCACCATTTAACGTCGGTCCCCAAAAGAATCTCTTGAATCCACAAGACAAACCTGAAAATCACAAGTATGAAACCGCTAATAGAAAAAATGAAGCTCGGTTTCAACCCCGTGAAATAAGTAAAATGGATTTCAGACACAAACCTAACATAATCAACTGGCAAACCTCAGATGACTTGATCGATGCTATGTTCGAACAAAACTCAACCATTTGAACTAATTTTCTTTGAAAAAAATTGAAATTATAGAATGACTAATTAATAGTTTAACATCATTTTCCGCAAAATCTCGCCACATCCTTGCAGATTCCAATGGCATCATACAATACTAATTGTTCCAACACCCGGTTACTATGGATATGGTGTCCAAAAGTAAAGACCGCATTCCCTATGATAATTCTTACCCAGGCATAATGTTTGACTTATCGTACTTCTAGAGCTTCTTAAAATTCTGTTAACCCTCAAAACTCTTCAAACATCAATGTGGAAATGAAGCAGATACGCAGTGGTCAATTTTCTTAATATCTCAAATGTGTTGCTGTTTGATTATCTGTGATATGAATGAAAGGAATTCTTTTGAGCCAGTTGGCCTCTACCTGCTTGCTATTCCGATAATGCAAGTTATCATATCTTGCAATGGCACCACCCTCGCTATGTTTTGTATCCCTTCATGACCTCGCTGTGATGCCAGTAATAAATTTGTTCATAACCGCGAGCAAAATAGCTTGATAAGACTTAAATTCAAACAGAGGACTAATTAGAGTTCAAAATTGAAATCTTGATCAAATGAAGTTCTCTATTTTTTTTGGTAGTGAAGTGGGCCAGAGCTATATTAGATATAGAATAAGAGTTTACAGGTTTACAGAACAACAGTATAGTTGTACGGTGAGAAAATTTACAAAAGTAGTAAATTCAGAGTAGATGGGATCTCATAACTATTTGTGAAGTTCCCTATTTTAAATTACAACTATTTGTGAAGACTCCATTCCATGGGTATCATGGTGAAGAGTTGCTGCTCCAACAGTAAATAAGGGCATGCCCTGCCTTCGAAAGTTGGCCACATGGGTCATCAAATGCAATTCATGCTCCTATACATTATTTTTTTATTATTATATTTTAATCTTAAACTATTTCAGATGAGTTTTTTATAGATCATAAACATGCACTTATCCCTTTGGAATGACCGATGTCTACTTAATTTGACTAAGCAAAGCACCGATCATTCTTCTATACATTATTTGTGAAGACTCCATTCCATGGGTATCATGGTGAAGAGTTGCTGCTCCAATAGTAAATAAGGGCATGCCCTGCCTTCGCAAGTTGGCCACATGGGTCATCAAATGCAATTCATGCTTCTATACATTATTTTTTTTTTATTATTATTCAATCTTAAACTATTTCAGATGAGTTTTTTATAGATCATAATCATGCACTTATCCCTTTGGAATGACCGATGTCTACTTAATTTGACTAAGCAAAGCACCGATCATTCTTCTATACATTATTTGTGAAGACTCCATTCCATGGGTATCATGGTGAAGAGTTGCTGCTCCAACAGTAAATAAGGGCATGCCCTGCCTTCGCAAGTTGGCCACATGGGTCATCAAATGCAATTCATGCTTTTATACATTATTTTTTTATTATTATTATTCAATCTTAAACTATTTCAGATGAGTTTTTTATAGATCATAATCATGCACTTATCCCTTTGGAATGACCGATGTCTACTTAATTTGACTAAGCAAAGCACCGATCATTCTTCTATACATTATTTGTGAAGACTCCATTCCATGGGTATCATGGTGAAGAGTTGCTGCTCCAACAGTAAATAAGGGCATGCCCTGCCTTCGCAAGTTGGCCACATGGGTCATCAAATGTAATTCATGCTTCTATACATTATTTTTTTATTATTATTTTTCAATCTTAAACTATTTCAGATGAGTTTTTTATAGATCATAAACATGCACTTATCCCTTTGGAATGACCGATGTCTACTTAATTTGACTAAGCAAAGCACCGATCACTTGGTGCTTTATCCTCAATCGTCATTGATTAGCTACAGAGAACAACGGTTTAGCTATAATGACAATAGAAACTTCTTCTTCTTCTTCTTCTTCTTCTTCTTTTTTGAAGCCTTCTGTCTTAAGGCATGGTTACACCCACATCTTGTGCATGAAGTGCTTGAGACAAATAAGATTCCCGTAGAATGGCATGAGTCCATCTCAAAAGCTGTAGGGTTCAGTGACAATCCATAGCACTCCATTAATTTCTCATTTACAGACCAGACCAACATATGAAAGATTGTTGTACAAAATAGTAGCATGGAGACCAGATATTTCCTTCTCCCTTAGCAACTGAAACAACAATAAACAACAACACCAGATATGACCCAAAAACCACTTTACACAGACCTGAATGCAAGCTGAAATTTCTGAGACACACAAGAAGGACACCATCCAAAATTGCTTGCCCTCTGAAGTAGTACAGAAAGAACCGCCCTTAGCCTGCCCATCATTATTCGCTGTTCGAGTATCTCGATGTCCAGTACTTCTCAATCTCTTGAGCTGTTCTTCCAGGAATCCTTCCAGCAATCAGAGGCCACCTAAGTCAAAAACGATATTCACAAGGTAAGTCAACAAAAGAGCTCTTAGTTAGTCTTATTTTCTATTCCTTCCAATAGAGAGAGGGAGACTTGAACAGAGTGAACACCCACAAACCTATCTCCAAGCAAACCATACATCCTAGCAATCAGTCTCTCCTCATCCTCTGTGAAGTCCACCTTGATATCCTGGCTGTTCCCATCTGAAGCAAACATCCACAATGTCAGAAAAAGGACAACAAAACCAGATGGAACAAACAAGAGATCAAAGAAATGGAGGGAAACCAAGAAGTGGGGGGCTTCCTTTTAAGAAGAGAAAAGGAACACTGCTTTGCAAAATAGTACCTCTGGTATCTACAGAGACATCCTCAGATGATTGATCCAAGTCGGCCATCTTTCGATAAGTGCAGCAAACACCAACGGTAATCCCTTCGGAGCCAAAACTGCAGCTCCTACTTCCTCGGAGGGAGGAAGCCTTGGAAGAGGATCAAATGATGTGGGGGTTCGTGGAGGTGTAGTAGCCCTTTAAGTAATACTTAAGTGTAGTGACTGGGCGGAGGAGGGTGGGTAGTAGAACGGATGGTGGGAATGGGAGGGAAGACTGGTAGCTGCTGATAAAGAGAGGTGTTTGAAGTTTGATAGGTAGTTGGAAAAAGATGTTGGATGGTTATTTTGGTAACTTCCTTCTTGAGGTGCCCCCCCTGCAATGTATCTCGTTGGCTTGGATTGGAGTCGCACCGCACTGCATCACATGGAAAAGGAAAATGGAAATTGCACCATTACTTTCCTCAAATTAACCAGATTTCTCATCCTTTAGACAGTTTTTATTATATTTGGAACGTTATGTGATGAAGGGATTGAACAATTAAACTGGTGGTTCACCTACACTAGCATGATAAATTCGTTCGTGTACTTGCTAGCTAAAACGAATTTTGCTGAGTCAGGAAGCCCTAGAAGAGATGCCTTTGTTGATCAGAGTTCTAGAAGAGGTACTGGGATTGGTTGCAGTGGTAGATAAGGTTAAAGATTTCTTTTAAGAATGAATACCATAGAAGGGTCGGATAATAATTTAGTTTGACCAAGTATTGAAAATGTAGGGTGAGAATTGGTACACGTTAATGTACAAGTGACAAAACATAGCTTTCGACAGCGTTGATATGCTGTAACGTTGATATCTTTCTAGGGGATAAAAGGAAGCTGGTTCTAAATCATCCATAGGGCTACTCTGTAGCTTGTTTAAAGGCTAGTCCTCTCATCACCGTCTTAGAGTAAGAATCTTTTATGGGAAGACAAGTGGGCCAGCCTGCAGGCCAATCTTTAGGATTGGTCGTGCAGGAAATTTGGGGGCCAAGCTTGTCCATTGGATTTTGGAACAAGAGCCGCAGCATGTCCCAACGCTAAACTTGTGAAACCAACAATTGCTTCCTCAACGAGACTATTTCTCATAAATTATTCTGATGAAAGAAGTAGAAATATCCTCTCTCCAACGCAACGGACTTGATACACACCAATCTAGTTTAGGAGACTAAGAATTCTAGGATCTTGCTTGCACGAGTCATAGACTCTAGACCAAAAAAAAAAGAAAGAAAAGAAAAGGTAGCCATGTACAAATAACAGACTACAATTTTTTGCTGCCAAACAAAAAAATCAAAATGGCCAAAATCCAAAACGACTAACATCAAAAAGTAAATGAGCCAAATTCTTGAAAGCACTTCTCTTGATAGTGTCTATTGTCCGTTCATTTGGTCATCGTCCTTCTCCGGAAGTTTCTGAATGCCCAATTTTTCACCATCTTTTGTTGAGCCAATTTATAATAGAGTTATTAGAAACATTTTTCATTGGTAGATAATTCAATATCATGAATTACTTTCTTCTAAGAGACAGGCTCTGCACATACTTTCGTGGCTTGGTTATGCAAAAGGAAAATAGTCCTAATTTTCTCCATCAAAATCTTATGACAGAGAACCATCGAGAGCAAGACCCAACGTTGCAGGGTTTCCACAATCTTGCATTCCGGAGCATTAGAACAAAACTATAAACCGTGATGCTGGAGTTCTAATAGAAAATTTTTACCTTGACGCAATCAAAGCTGATGGATGGAGTGAATTGATGAATGAGGGAAGCAAGACCTGGCACCTGGTTTCCGTCAAAGCATTCGATGAGTCACCGAGAACAAAAGAGTAGTCATAATAAAACGCTGTGGACGAATGCTCTTTCCACATGCTACATCACCGAAGAAAACACAAACCTAAAACAAATCCTAACAATGGATTGGGGTAGGGGGTGTCGGTGGAGAAAAAGCTCAACCTTCTACCAAGGCTAAAGCCTTAAAGTAACCATATCTTTGACTGCCAATACAAGTTAATTATGCCTCTTGATTGAACCACAGAAAATAAATAATAAAATATATTTTAGAGTAAACCTATAATTTCTTTAGCATACGAAGATATTTTAGAGAAAGGGACGATAACCTTTTGCTTCCAACCATCGAACCGCTTTAAGTCATAAAATAAAAGCCTTATCAGAAATCCCCTTCAGAAAATGACATGAGTAAATATATGTATATATTGCATTTTTCCTCTCTTTTTTTTTTTCCGAGAAAAAGGTGGAAAAGCTAGCTCCCACCAAAATTATACAAAATCATTACAAACTACATGGGGTGACTGAAACCACATTATTTACAAATTATAATAATTATATTTTCTTGTTACCCAAATTTTCTATTACCTATTGTTGACCACCAGCCTATCATGAGGAAGCCCTAAAGAATCCTAGCCTTCTTTTTAGTGTTACAAGATCAAGAACGAGGACTTGATCATATTCTTCTTCTCTTGATAGGGAGCACCTAAGGCATCTCCCTTATGGCATCTGCAATGGGATATTCGTCCAAGACCATTAAAGATTAATTGTGACTGTTTTAAGTTTCAAGTTTTTTAAGATTGTCGGTAAAATTTGTCCTCATCTTGGCATTGGTTCCATGGAAGTTTGGTGGTCAGCATCTCGTATGTTCTGTTCCTTGGAAGAGTTCTTATCATTCCACGTTCGTAATCTTGAGATTTCTAAAATCATTTCGGAGATTAAGCCCTAGTATTAGCATTGGTAAATGAGAATTTTTAATAGATAGTAGCCCATAATATATAATACATACAAATCAATTGTTGGTTTCTTGCATTCATTATATGATTTTTTTTTTTTTTTTTTTGGCAGAACTAGAATAGAGAGATTCCGGTTGAAAGCCAGCTGTATTTTATGATTTTGAATTAACCATGGGGCGGAGGTGGGGAGGGAAAAAAGCTTTGAAATATCGAATAAAACAATACAAAAAAATTTCTAAGCCCCCGGACTCAGTATAATTGGCACCTCTAATAATCTTTGGCTCAGGACACTGAGATTACAACCATATCAATTGCTAGTTGAAATCTATAAAGTAATATATATATATATATATATATAGAAAGAAAGATTGATTGGACTTCAATCGATCAGATTTCAGTCTTTATTCGATCTAATTTTTGATCGTTGGATCAACCGCATCTGCACACATGCGTCTAAAAAAAATAGATGCGCTATGTCTGGAAAAAAAAAAAAAGAGTGTACGATGCGTTCGAAAAAAAATTCAGATTTTTAAAAGCAGCTCCAGGACATCAAAAAAAGAAAAAAAAATTAAAAAATGCTATAGATAAAAAAAAAAATCTGTAGATGCTTTCCCTTTTTTTTCTTCCTAGCATGGTTTTTTTTAATTAAAAAATTTATAAAAAAATGTAGACACCTTCAAGAATTTTTTTTAAAATTTTTTTTTGATTTATTTTAGAATTTTTTTAGATTTTTTCTATTTTTTTTTAGACAACAGGTTTTTTTTTTCTAAATTTTTTTTTTAAGCATCATTTTTTTTTTTGAAATCTTTTTTTCGGACGCATGCATGTCTTTTTTTTCGATCGCATCTTTTTAGATGCATTTTGAGATACTTGTGGATCAAACGATCGGATTCGATCAGTTGTAAGCTATAGTCAACTGAAGTTCAATCTATATATATATATATATATTTAACATCTTTATCTCTACTATTGTAATATCAACTCTAAATTTTTCCACTCCATTCTAGAATTCGACTCTATTATTTTACAATGACCACAATAAATCAAGGATGGTGGAACCGCCTAGAACCGCATGCTGCCATTTTACACCGTCCGTTGAGGTAAATAAATCGAAGCCATGGTGGAGTCTTGCTTGAAATGCTAACCAATCAGCTATTTGATTGGCTTTTCTGAAAAAACATCAACCGAAAAAAGCACCTTAAATCACGAGATATTTGGAAAAATTAGAAAAATATTGCATAATAAAAATCATCTACCGTTATGTTCTTCATTTAAGTTTTCTTGAATTTAACCAACCTACAACATGGAAAAAAAAAAAACGTTCATACAACAACTCGTCTCTGGTTTAGCACCAGAAACTATTGATGAGCGCGTAGCATGTTTATCCAATAACACTTAATTTTATTTAAGAATCAAGAAATGTGCACAAATTGATGCTCGGCTCCGTCTCTACCGGGTGTATCTACAAAGTTGTTGCCACGTATGTAACGCACTTTATTTCAGTTTTCTTGACATTCATGAACCATTCTGGATTTTGTGTGCCAAGAACTTTTGATGAATGCATGTTTTCAGAGCATGGTGAGTCGCTCTGCACCCTTAATGGAGGGTTACCGATCATGTGATCCTTGGTAGCAGTGTCGGGTGTTGCTCCTTCAAAACCATATGATTGCCGTTCGATCGTTGGTCGTCGAGACACCTCGTTTATGGTTCACGGGAGTCGTGCGTGGGTTCATCCTTCCTTGGTCATAGCAAGCTCAGATCAGTAATATTCGTGGGATGGCTACAAAACGAAGAGAGAGAGATTAGTCTACATGGTGGAATAAGTTATTCAATACATTAATGAAAGGCTGACAGTATCCCAAGTGTATACGATACTTGGGATCCACGGAAGGAAGTGGAGGCCACCGTTCCTCCCTCTAATAAAATCCCCCCAGAAAAGGTTGGAAATGAACGCCCTATTATGTAAGAATTAACTGAACCAGTTAGCTGGTGACCTGGACCCTTAGCCAAGTCGACGTTAAGTCCGGGTTTAATAACTATGCTTCGGGGTTTTCCATCACGCGGCTTGACAAGACTAGCACAAGTAAGGAAGCTTGGTGGAGCACTCGCTCGCGTTTATCAGTTGATTAGTAATATTAATTCTTTGCAGATTCTTGTATGCGGAAAAAAAAAAAAAAAAAAAGGCTTCAATACCTCTTAACAATTCTCTGAGATACTTGCTCGTCATGATGACCCTAGGTCACAACTAATAAAACAAATTACTAATTTGAAAGGGACTTCAACCAACGTCTCAGGCTTAAAACCTCAGCATCTTTACCGTACTTAGCCGTCAGTGTTTAAGCAAAATAAACAACTTTAAAATCCAATCTATTCTGCCAAGCAATTATTCTTACACAGTTCATGAACAGTGAAGGGGAGAATGACAATTTCTAAAAAAATGAGGAGGAAACCTCTTGTTTGTTTGTTTGAAAGTTAAAAAAAAAAATAAATAAATATCTTCCTATATATTTTATAAAAAATAAAAATCTATAAAAAAAGATAGATTTTGAAATTTTTTATAAAATAAAAATTGATAATATTTTTTTTAAAAAAATATTATTTTAAAATCTACGACTAAGATTTTATAAAACATTAAATGATGGTTAGAATAAAATACTGAATAATAATATATACCAAAATCTCTATTTTTCTTATAAATATTAATATAATATTATATTAATATTATCCTAATATTTATATGAATATAATATTAATATCTATATTAATATATTTATTATATTAAAATATTAATTTTATATTAATATATATTAGTATTAGATTAATATAATAAATTATTAAATTCTAATATTATATTATAATATATATTAAATTAATATAAATATAATATTATTATTTATATAAAATTTAGGAACAAAAAGATTTGATTTTCTCTATATAATTTTTTTTAGAAAAATAAATATCCAACTAAATATAAATCATTCCATAATAAATCACTTCCTTCTGATTAACCAAACAAATTAAAATTCTATTTTTAAAAAATAACTTTTTAAAAAAAAATTTATTCTTACGAACAAAACAAATCCTCAAAAACTATAATTCAGAGGAGGGTCACAGGGACCATTTTTAAAACATCAACAGCTAATGCCCTAGCACTTATCCACCACACCTAGATAAAACAAAACAGAGTACCTCTGATGGATGAAATGGAATAGATTTATTCTACCGTATTTCTCCGTTTCTTCCCCGATGCTATTACACTTAACCCTATTAATCCAGTTTGCCCGTCATCCGTGAACCAAACATAACCTAGGAGAGGGCGTAATGACCGAGGTAATACACGCCTGGAGATATCACCATTGCCAATCTCCAATCAAAATTTGGCCTACAACAGGCACACCAGCAAAAGCCCATGAACCTTCATTACTTGCTTGGGGATACCATGATTTGCAACATTGCAAGAAATTTTTTAAGTCATTTTTCATCATGACTCACGGCACCAGATATGCTTAACAGCATTGTGTTAGCAAAACACATAACTCCAATATATCACCAGCATTTATCCACAAACGCACCACCAAAGTAACACCAAATAACACACATTAACGCACTTCAAAAATTTATTTTCATTAAACTACAGTATATAGCATCGACCTATGACTTTATCCAGTTCAACCAGGCATATCAGGAAAATTCATTTAGCACATCACTTTATTACTAAAACTAATTCCTGGCAGAATCGACAAACAACGCCTCAAAACAAGATTACAGCCTGGAAGAACAAGGGTAAAAGCCGCTCCCAGCATTACAACATCTTGAGTCAACTCTAGAAGTTTTGCTCAGCGCTCAGAATTGATCAGACTTCTAATAACATATGGAAGAATACCGCCATGGTTGAAGTAAGCCAGCTCAACCTGCAGGGCCAACGTCAATAAAGGTCAAAAGTTTCAGATAATGACTAATGAGATATCAAGGATACTCATGACCATAGCTGATAATAGATCTTTGCAGTTTCCTTTTTTTTTTTTTTTTTTTTTTGGCATACAGCATAGCACAGTGCTTCAACTACCAACACATGCAAGTAGTAGTAGTTGTACTAATATATTTTTTTGTTCAGAATGATGCAAATTGCACCTTTTCTTGGCAAAGAAAATAAAGCGCATAGCTATAACAGAATTAGTGTTCTCAAACTTTACCTAATTGAACAACGTAGGCACACTTGTTCATACGTACAACTATAGCACTTCTGAATATAAAATGCCCAAAATTTCTTTAGAAATCTAGGTTACAAAATACATGAAAAGAAAAGTCAATCCTGTGACACAAGAAAAAAGAATTTTTGCAACCACCTTTGAAATTGCTGATTGATATTTAGCATAGAAAGTGAAATGTACATACATTCCTTCAAAAGTTCAAAACTTGAATATATGCCCCTCGAAAAATTCAAAACCTGAATACATGCTCAGGTTGTTTGATGAATCCCCTTCATTAATACTAGCGTTATCATATTCCGTAGTTATTATACCCCCATATACTCTTCAAAAAAAGCACTTGATTGCTCCCTTCAAAAAGTGGAACGGAAATATGTACCATGGGAAACCCCTTTCACTAATAAAAAATTATCATATTACATTGCCACTATACCCCTAAAGTTACTTTTCTTGGATTCTTTTTCAGATACTCTTCGAAGAAAAAGGAAAAATAGCTTAATAGGAATGCTCAAAAGTGTAAAAGAAAATGAGAAATACTTCGTACACTGCATCCGGTGTAGGAAAAATACACCATCCCTTTTGATTGGGCCACGTAGCAAACGCTTTTCATCGCGCATTAAATCTTGCAATTTCGCTTTTTCGTTTGAAATTTTTAATGACAACAATGCCCCTCTATTCTAAAAAAAAAATTATGACGCTGTATGGCCTTGAAGGCATATTACAGGACATCCCTTCAAGATGTCCTAACAGGGCTATGGGATGTCATAACCTTTTCAAAATAGAGAAGCATTTTCGTCATTCAAAATTTCAAACGAAAAAATTTTTAATGATGAAAATGCCCTTCCCGCATCATGACATCCCGTTTATAAGAAATCATAATATGCCTTCAAGATGTCATAACAGAGCCATAGGATGTCATAATTTTTTTTCAAAACAGAAGAATATTTTCGTCATTCAAAATTTTAAAATGAAAAAAATCAAACTACAGTCATTTAATGCATGTTGGAAAATGGTGCTACATAGCCTAATCGTATGGCGCAGTGCACTGTTATTGCACCGCACGCGGTGCATAAAGAATTACTCAAAGGAAATACATACTCGCACAAACACATTTGTCCTGAACTTTCCAAAACTTATATATATCATAAAAACAGTGAAAGGACAAAGCAAGTTAGCTTTTAACCTAGCTAAACTAAGGTTAGAATGATGAAGTGAAAGTAACACATGACCTGAAGGGTATACATACAGATTCCGGTCTTTTAAAGAGCATATCTAAACTATCAACACTTTGAAGGGAAAATCAACAAGGGATTTTTGACAGGTAATTCAACACCCCCCTCCCAACAAAAGGGGGAAAAATGATAATAGTTGCCATTGACGAAAAATCGATCCACAAAATATGTACATGGGAAATGGAAATTTAAGTTAGAGATGTCTCATAGAAGGAAATGAAAAAGACAGCTTAAAATATGCAGGAAACACACAGTAAGCTCAATGAATTGGCTAAGAAACATATCCACACTAATTCCTTCATGTTTTCCACTTGTCCTCCCTTTTAGAAGGATAGAAATGTAGTAGCCTCTCCAACACCGATTTATATGGAAAGCATGCTTCCCACTAGTATGGTTTTGATTTTATATGGTATGAGGATAGATGATGCAACAAGCTGGGCAGTGGATATGGAATTAAAGTAGATTACAGCAACAAGTCAAATGGTGGAGATGCCTGGCTCCTTACAGATCCAACCACCGGTGTTTAAACATACAGTGCATACCACTGCATATGCAGTAATATATCTGATCATACCGCATGTAGACCATAAAAGATGGTCAACTTCGCATTGCGTAGCCGTGCACATGGCCTACATGAGCATCATATGGTTGCATATTTGAGGCCACCTAGCAGCTACACAAATGGCCTATTCTTATATAGGCCATGCAGGTGAAGCAGCTTCAAGCTGATGGATATTAATTGCTATTGGATATTAATAGTGTTTAAATACTGAAAATATTATATTTATTGCTATTGGGTGTTAGATACTAAGAAATAAGCACTAATTATTAGTTATTATTGCCATTAATTTTGCTATTATCCATCCATAAAAAAATTGCCATCATTATTATTGTTTTTCACTGCACTTAATATACTACATTATTTTTAAATAGTTAGAAATAGGACCTACATATGCAACGATATATATTGCCTGCATATTGCATATGCATTATGTGGTTCCTTGATCACCCACATATTCCAACTGCATTTAAAACACTACTAACCATCAAAACCAAATCTACAATCAATAGGTTTAGACCACAATGAATTTATCTGGATCCCAACGCCCAAGGTGGCAAAGGCCCCACTAGTTTCCCTTCTTCCCATCCACAACGAGAGAAGAAAAACAAGATCACAGGGTAGCTGCTAGTGAAAGAAGATATGCAAGCATGTATACAAACACACACACACATTATATATACATGATAACCAAGCCCAACCCAAGGGACCTCTGGCCTATCCCAGGCCCATCCAAGCCCTCTACAAGAAAAAAAATTGTCATGTTGTATATTTGTTGAATAGAAAAGAAAGTGAAGATGCCTAATAGGAAAAGGTATGATACTTTGTTACAACCATCGCTTGTTTGCAGCACTTTTCATTACCATAAGATTTGTTTTGGCAATTAGAAATGGAGTGAAATCCTCCTTTAAAAAAAGAAAGAAAGAAAGAAAGAATTGCACATATAACCAGAAGACATAGAAAACACCAAGGATTTAACCTAAAAGTATCCAGTTTTTTTAGTAACTTCAAAACCTGTCTCTATCAAGGGAAAAAAAAAAGGTGGGTGGGGGGGGTTTGAAAAGTTGCTAGAAATAGGGCAGAAATTGCATCCATATCCTTCTTTTTTTTTTTTTTATTTGACATATACAAATACGAATACGGATATTAGTGGGATGCAAAAATTCATATCCATATTTGTTTTAAATGTTTAAATGGATACGGATACAAGTCGAATATTGGAATACATATATAAATAGGGATATAAGTCAGATAACTATATGACCACATAATCAAAGATATTAATGGATCATAAATCAAATTAATAGCATGTTAATGTGGTTATATGTTTCTCTTAAAAGCTCATGAGTGCTATATAAAATTAAATAAGATTACAAATAGAATTGGATATTCGGATATAGATCAAATAATTGTCTATCCATATCCATATCCATCTCTCTTTTACTTTGATGGATGTGAATACCAATACGAATATTAGTCGAATGCTCAAATTTCTATCTATACCTAGATAGATTTGGATACAAAAATATATTTGGCTACAAAAACAAGTTCGGATAGATATTATCCGATCCACTTTCACCCCTAGCTAGAAAGAATTTGAACCAATCCAACAAAGCATGACCCTAAATGAGAAAGGTAGAGAAACATTACCCACTAAAGCAAACCTCAAGAGATTGGCCATAATCATGGCTCATATTGATCTTTGAAAGAAAAAAAAAATCCCTGGTTACTTGAATCAACAGTGCATGGTGGAGAATATTCTGGTGCAGAAGCATGAAAATAGAGCTCTCAAGAGGAAAAAAATTTCAGAACAAGAGGAGAAACAAGAAGTGCCTAAAACGGAATAGCAGGAAAAAGATATGTAAAAATTTAAAAGCAGGTATGGCACCAAATATAAAGATTCCAGGTACTAAGGACACATCTAGTTCTATCAAGCTGAATAGATCTAACATATAATAAGCAGTCTTGGATAATTATATCAAAAAAGAGAAATTTCTATATTGTGACAAGTATTGTATGATTCTTAAACAAGAACACTTTTAGACTGAGGGTTTAACAGTTTTGACACTTATTAGAGCTTATTTAAGGCATATAATGTGTGGGAGAAGTGCAAGGTTTATTTTATAACAGTTCAATAATTACAAAAGGCAGACACCTATTGTGTGATTCTTAAACAACACTTTTAGACTGAGGGTTCCTAACAGTTTTGACAGTAATTGGAGTTTCTTTAAGGTGTATAATGTGTGGAAGAAGTGCAAGGTTTATTTTGTAACAGTTCAATATATTAGCAGCTAAATTCCAAATTAATTGGCTGTACAATTTAAGCATGTAATTTAGTATCTGTGCAACAGGATGATCAATTACCTCTGTGTCAAAACGTACTGTACAGGTGAAAGATTTCCCAGTATCTGTGACAACAGTAACATCCTGACCTGGCCGTATTTCATTTATGTTGCTTGGAAGGTCAATTGTGTACTGCTCATGACCTGTCAGGCCTAATGAGTCAGCATCCTGACCAGGTTTGAAACACAATGGGATAATACCCATGCCAACTAAATTGCTCCGGTGGATTCTCTCAAAGCTTTTAGCAATCACAGCTTTCACACCCTGATATGGAAAAGAAGACAACATTACAGGAGAATCAAGAGAAATAAGAACGAATCACCTGCTAACATACAAGAAAGCACTGAATTTCAAAGAGATACAAACCAACAGCATAGGGCCCTTGGCAGCCCAGTCCCGAGAGCTACCACTCCCATATTCTGCTCCAGCCAAAACTATGGTGTCATGTCCATCAGCCTTGTATCTCTGGAAAAGATGTTCAGCATGACATAAAAAAGGGAGATCAAGTTCTTACACTCTGAAACAACTATCACAAATAAATCTAGCATCCAACCCAGATGTTAATTGGTTGATGCTGTAATGTGATAGATGATTAATGAGGCTGTGGGACCAAAACACAATCATCCATCAAGGACATGGGAAATGACATACATAGGAAAATGACATACTTTTTATAGCTCGAAACTATATCATACATCATTTCCAGATATGAAAATTATTGAAATATTTTCTCATTAACAAGTTCATTTACATCATTATTAGTGCACTAGAACCAAATATTAGATGAGTTAGAAAAGCAAAAATTTTCAGCAAAGGCAGGAAGTTTACATGCTCTACAAATATTTCCTAGCAAAACATCATTGGAGCCCCAGAAGAAGTTGCCACTTCTGCATGCTTGGCTTGATGGAAGTGAAGACCAAACATGAAATTATGCCTTGACACCCCAAAACAAACAGAGTGTCAGATAAACCATAAAAGATTAAAGTAATAAGGAAAATGGTCTAGAACCAATCATCACATCGGCTGTCGTAATACAGGCAATAGTAAATTTCAGTCTACAGATAGTCTGACATCTGACAACGAAGCATCAACATTTGTGGAACCAATTCAGAAAACTTGTGACTATGCAATTTTTTACAGCTAGAACCCTCGATTATTCTACTGGTGTTGGAAATGATAGGGGCAATGGTCCAGGTCATATCAAAAACCACAGGATATCCAATCTAATCATCTATAACTACAAGTATTATATGAGCAGAACATGCTCCAATAGAAAAGCTCAGTTGTCAGTGCCAAAAACTTACCATTGCCACATCATACACATAAAGTTTCTCCCCTGTTGGAATGTGAATTGTCTTTGGGCCTACTTCTCCCTTCAAGAGTTTATTTACAAGGCGAATGTTAGCAAATGTTCCCCTCGCCATTACTTCATCATTGCCACGACGACTACCATATGAATTGAAGTCTTTGCGGTCCACACCACGTTCAAGGAGATATTTTGCAGCTGGGCTGTCCTTGTGGATGCTCCCTGCCGGTGAAATGTGGTCTGTTGTAATGCTGTCACCAAAGTTCAATAAGCAGTATGCATTTTTCACCCCATGAGGTCCAGGTGGAGTCATTGTCATATTTTTGAAGTATGGGGGCTCATGAATGTAGGTAGAATTAGGGTCCCATGAGTATAAATTAGTGGCTGGGACCGATAGTTGGTTCCACATTGGATTGCCCTTTGTGATTGCCTCATAAGTGCTCGTGAACATGTCTGGCAACACACTTGATTGAACAACCTGAATGGTAACACATTTCTGGTTAGTGATTATTTTACATTAGAAATGGATGATGAACAAAAGTGGTGTTCTTTCTAAACTACAGGTGTATAGTAGGGGAAAAGAAAAGCATATACAAAGAGTGAACTAGTGCAGTAGCATTGAAGACAACAGTGATTTTGTTACCCTCCTAGCGGTGGAGATCTAAGGTTTGAATCACTAGAATGTGCATCCAAGTTTTTGATTTTCTAGCTGTGGTACACAACAAATTGCGGCAGGCAGTGAAACTTGCAGAATGGATGAAATATGGGGCGATTATGAACTGTATGGCCATATGGGCCTTCTTTGCATCCAGCCATTAGGATTCCAATCACCTATGGCCTCTCATAGCACCCACCAAAAGAGAAGGCAGATGTAAAGGTTGACACAGTTCATGCCCAAAGGAAGAAAGGGGAAGAGAGAGAAACAGAGAGAGAGAGAGAGGGTACAATTCCTTTGAGAGTATTCAACACGTAAAAAGTCTTTAGTGACCCATTTAGAAAAGAATATGGAACAGATGTGACAGTCCCAAGCTAACCAATATCTTCAAAGATTTGAAGTATTACCTCTGCAATTTCTTCAGTGGATGGCCATATGTCCTTGAAATACACACTCTTCCCATCCTTGCCTATTCCAATTGGCTCCTTCTCGAAATTAATGTCAACCTATAAATGATATCATAACATAAGTTAAATGTAACACATTCATACATGTAGAACATCTTATTTATTTAATCATTAGCTTTACTGTCAAGAGATTCAGTTCAATTTAAAAAATTATGATCGATACGACATAATGTAACACTGTTAAAGAATATATTTTCTTCATAAATGTGGTTTTCATGAATAGGAACCAATCTATTGCGAACTTATAGGTATACTACCACAAGTTTTGCAATTCGAAGTATTATGATCAGCATACATGAATAATAAGAAAAAGAACTGGAAACAATAGGCATGAACCAGCACAAGATAAGCCCACACAGCATCGTGACTTTCTGCATTTATTTGAATGGTAAAGTGTCCATGCCACTTTTATGTATCTCAAACATCCTAACTAATGCAAGTGAGCATCTCAAGTAAATGCATGAAACTGAAACCAGCAGTGGTAAAATATAGGAGAAACAATAAATATACTATTACATAAAAATTTAGTAATAGATGCTCTTTAAATATATGCACATCATTTAGTGCAAACTAGCCAAGACAGCAAAAGCAGTATTCATCGATTAAATTTTATGCATATGCAACTACCACCTACACGATCCACTGAAAACTTAATTTTCAGTTGCTACATTTGTATTTTGCAGCTACGAGTTTTCTTTCTCCATAGGAGTCAGAATTATATATTTATGCATAAAAGCAGATTATATGATTTTGATCTCTCTGTCCAGCTAGGATAAGCAATGCTCACATGTACCCACAAGTCTGATACATGTTGAACAGCTCAGAATTTCGGATACTCCTTATAATATCAAATTGCATTTTTTTGGTGATAAAATTGCATTTTTCCCCAGATCAATATATAGTTAAGACTCTTTGAATGGCAAGTCCAATATGGCCGTTAAAAAAATCTCACCATAATGAAATCAGAAGTTAGTTTTTGTTGTTCTCGTAGTTTGTTTAATGGTCTTAAAAACTTTGCAGAGTGTCATACAATCTTGGCACCCAGTGCTAAATTTGAAGTTTGACTTGGATATATGTATTGATAACAGAAGCCAGACAACAAAACCTTATTTTGTTGGAATTGTTTACATGATTACATCCTGCCTTCCATGGCACGATAATCATTCATTATTCTTGATGTTAATGCCCTGCAGTTGTAGCATGAAGTAACAAATGAACAATTCTATATTTCACAATTACAGCTGCTACCATTTTTGAAATCGAAAAGGCTTTATCAATTGACAAAAAACCTTTAAACATACATATTTTTAACAAGCAACAATTATTGAAATTCTGAAAACAAAAACAGCATCACTATTTTGGTATGAAATGATAGCACTCAAAGATATAATGTTAAGACTTGGATATGTACATTATGTATGGAAGTAAGGCTAATCCAAGCACTTTCTTTATGTTAAGTGGTCAAGAACAAAAAAAATTAAGTTTCTTGGATGCATGTCCCAACACTTTCTTAATCACTTTCTTGCATTACTTTTATATTTCTGAATCTTTTTTAAGACATGCTTAACACTTTCGAGCCAACTGCTTTTCTCAGCATTGTTGATGACAAACACAAACACCAATATTTACTTACTGTGCCTGCAAGAGCATATGCTACAACAAGTGGAGGTGAAGCAAGATAATTAGCTCGAGTTAGGGGATGCACTCGGCCCTCAAAATTCCGATTTCCAGAAAGCACAGCAGCAGCAACAATATCTGAGACAATGTTACAAAGAAAATCAATATAAGACTCACATAATATATATACAACATACTGTATTCATGTAGAGAAGAAGAAGAATAGCAACAGAAGTAGTAACGAAAGTAAAGGCAAAATATGGTGCTACCATTTTCGGAGATAGCAGCAGCAACAGACTCATCAAGATCTCCAGAGTTTCCTATACAAGTAGTGCAGCCATATCCAACAATATGGAAACCTTGTTGATTCAAATAGTTTTGCAGTCCGCTATGAAAATCAATAACTGCATTTCAGATTCTCTCCAATAACAGAAGTACTAATGGAATAACAAGAGTAATACGATAGAAAATGGCATTTTAAGAGTTGCTTTTTACATTACACAAATCCATATACCTCTTGAGCAAATACTTGGTAACAACTCCAGATCCTGGGGCAAGACTTGTTTTTATCCATGGTTTAACCTGTTAATTAACTATCTTTAGTTTGCCAATAATACACCAAGAAAGTAAGAAAGCAAAGCTCAAAACCAAAGAAAAACAAGGTTGCCCTGGGTCAAGATATATTGGGTATAACGACAAACCTCAAGACCCAATTCACAAGCTTTCTTTGCAACAAGACCGGCACCTAGCATGACACTGGGATTGGAGGTGTTTGTGCAGCTCGTAATAGCTGCTATAACAACACTACCATGTCTGAGCTCTGCAGGTTGTCCATGGAAAGAGAACTTCACAACTTTGTCCTGTGAATATTTTGGCACGGCAAAACCCTGACATAACAAAATCAAAGTACTCAGTGGCTACAATATGTAAACCACATGGATTACAAGTGAATTAAAATCAAGTAAACATGTACTGATGTACCCAAGTTCCTTAGTATGACCAATGAGTCAACAAACCGACTTCAATACGTACCATGTTAAAATTATGATAGGGCATAAACTAAGTTTCATGTTTATATCTACAAAATTGATAAAAAAATAAAGTACAGAGTATCATTACATGTGGTGCAACAATTAGGAATTTAGGATTATATGCTAAAATCAGCTGATAGCATGAACCTGGCAAAATCATAAGCATCAGATGCATAATAAAGACTATATAAAGTAGAGGTCGAGAAACATAATGCATTAATCTATATGTACAAAACTTCCTGCATAAAATTATCATTGGTATACTCAATTTGTACAGGACTATAGATTCTGGTACAGAAAGGAACCCCAGCTGCAGTCTGAAGAAAGCAATCTACAATGCAGTTACACACTCATCACCTTGAATCCAACTTTATTGTCAAGACAAGAATGCCAGTCTGCCTTCATTTCTTTCAGAGGAACTCGGTCATGCGGTCTGTCATAGATATTAGTATAAGAAACTTCAGATGACAGATCAGGAACAAAACTATGGATGAACTATTGACAGCAGGAAATACTATGCACGCAGATTACCTCTTTGGACCGGAAACACAGGGCTCAACACCTGTGAGGTCCAACTCTAGATAAGATGAATACGCTCTTTCTACTAGAGGCTGACTTACAAAAGACATGCCAGTCAAGCAACTCTTAAAACTTAGTTAATCAGTATAATTTCGTTAAACAAAAAGGCTTACCTCACTATAATCAACAAACATCTTGTTAGCTCGCAGATAGGACTCAATCATCGCTACCTATATTAATGTAAAAAGAAAAGGTTTCTATTTAGTAAACCAGCCTCATATGGTTCTATATTCAGAAACCTGGTTAACTAATAAGCTTCCTACAGAATAATGGAAAATTCCCACAAAAAAATACTGGAAATTTGGTTAAAGATATTTAACTTCTTTGATGCACACAATAAGAAAACTGGATTATCAAGGATGATATAATCCATAAAACATACAGGAATTCCTCTGCAACTAGATTATCAAGGATGTAGTAGACCATAAAACATGCTTCTCTGAACTTCTTTGTTTCTTTTTTCTTTTTCACCCATAACATTTTCCAAAAAAATTGTGAAAATAGATAGACAAGCAATTTCCTCTTTATCACAGGCTTTGAGTGAAAAATTGACAGTGCAGTACATCAGAAGAAATACGTCAGGTTCCACCAAGAACTTTGAAATACTCACAGTTTCATCACTTCTTCCTGTCAGTTTAAGATATTGCAGAGTGACATGATCTACAGGAAAGAAACCCATGGTTGCTCCATACTCAGGTGACATATTAGCGATTGTTGCCCTGTCAGCCAACGATAACTCACCCATACCCTCACCTATATATAATGAGGTTCTAGCATTAAGAGAAGGATGATGCTAAATTAGTGCTACTAAATAAATGAGTAAGAAATGATATCTACCATAGAACTCAACAAACTTGCCGACGACACCATGCTTTCTCAGCATTTGTGTTACAGTCAATACTAGGTCAGTTGCTGTGACCCCATTACGTAATTTCCCAGACAACTTGAACCCCACAACACCAGGTAAAACCATGCTCATGGGCTGCCAAATAAGATAAATAAAGCATTAGCCAATTACAACAGATTACAAACATAGAATTAAATCTTGTTTTATTATTCCAGTGAAGAAGCACCACATTGAGTAAATTATGAAACAAGGAAACAAGCAAATTATCTATATGGAAAGGTTATTTTAAAATGTCACTCAATCAGTTAATATGATAACTTTTCTAATGTGAAGATTTGATGCTTTCAGCACAATATAAAAAAATAATAATAGTGTTCTTGAAGAAAAATGCTAACTATTGCATATATTTAATGGTACAATATCGTGCCAAATAAAATCCATCTGAACACAAAAAACATAATTAATTTGCAGAACAGTTGCATTCTTAATCTATAAACAAATTTCACATTGCCAAAAAAAAAAAAAACAAAAAGAAAAAGGGATTCCTCAGATAGTTTGCATGTAAATTCTGAGCAGTATGTTCACTGACTTGTATATAGTGAATAGAAACTCAAGTCTCCCATTTGATGAAAGGATAGAGGTATCACCGGAGACCTTATTCAAAAAGAAAGGATGTACACTTAGATGGAGGTATATTAAAGCCTCACCTTCCATTCCATGCAAAAAAGGCCCTGACTTATTTATGAAAAAAACGATTAATGAAAGACAAACAAGGTCTCCCAGGAAATCACTTGGGTAAACTTTGTCAAAGGAAAGCAGCCCAAATAAATTCCCAGCCAGACAAACCTAACATATCCAATTTGTCAAAATTCTTGGTTTCCCATGGACAATTAGTCAAAGAGGTTGGCCTAAAGAAGTCAATCGATCTGTTGGGTCAGGTGGGGAGTTTCTGCAGTTTACTGCATTTTCTGCTGCTGTTGTTTTCAGAAAATGTCTTCTTAGTATGTGTAGTAAAAGAACTCCTCATAGAAGAATCTACCTCATATTGAAGTTAGTCCGAAACTAAGCTAAAAATGGTTTGTCTGAGATTAAGCTAGAAATGGAGTTAACAATCAAATTGTAACTTTAATTGATCAATTGGTTGCCTTCTAATGCAGTGAAGAAGATTGGCAAAAGAGAAGAACTCAAAGCAGTTAGCCAAAGTTCCCAACAATTCACCGATCACTGCTCAAGAATGAAGGCGCCTGTTTTAAAAAGATTCAACTGACATAATAATACCACTAAGAAGCTAAGCACAGGCTAAAAGCCTGAACGGTACACAACTGAAGTCAATGGAGCCTAATTCTAGTTATCATATGAAAGCTGTGGTGGCGACCCATAAATATCCATCTCCCCTCTTTTATTCATCATATCCTTCCTTCGTCAAATGAAGGCAGAGTAAGAACTGATAAGAACCTGTGGCAGAAAAGGAAAAACAGAAAAAAGGAAACAACAACATTGGAAGACTATCAGTTTCCACGGCTGCTTGAATGGCAAGAAGAATGGGTTCAAGCACTTGGTAGTTTGGATGAACTAAGAAGATCATAAAGAAAGTTGCAGAGAAAAATTTTAAGATATGGTAAGATTGAACCAGTAAACTATATGTTATGTTCTCCAAAATCGCTGTTTTACGAATAAGAAATATTTTAGGCCTCCTAGAAAAAATGTAGAGTTTATTTTCTTCTTACTGCCTCTCCCTGATTTTTCTTTTTAATTCTCCAACAAACTTTATTTACTCTCAGTTTCTCGGCAATTAAATAGAACTTTAAGATTAGGGAATAAATATATCAAGCACTACCTAATAATGTATAGACTGGCACTAATAGTCACACACATATCAGTGTGTTAGCACCGAAATCATATCTAAAAAAAGAACCATGAGGGGCAAAAAAAAAAAAGAAAAAAAAGAATGACTACAAAAAACTGTGGAGCTTCCAAGTAATTAAATTTATCTTTTTATAGAATGAATTTTCAAAATTAAAATTTAAAACATATATCAGCTACATAACTAGTAGTATACAAAGCATACATATATCAGCTACATAACTAGTAGCATATATCATCATATGGCAACAGAGTTTTAAATTATAGGAACAAATCTAGGTCTTGAAATATGCAGTGACTGAATATCATCCATGTGCAGTTTAGGTGGAGAACATGCAAAAGAGCATTTGTCTTCTAAATTGTTAACCATAACAGATTTAAAAGGAAAGCTACTCTAGTAATCAGTACACTTTAAATCCACATAATAGCTTTCATCCAGAACACATACAAGTTAACCAATCAGTCCTTCAAAGAGAAAAAAGGCCCTATTCTATGATACTTTACCTGGCCAAGCATTGTAGCCTCAGCTTCGATTCCTCCAACTCCCCAGCCAGCAACTCCTAATCCATCAATCATAGTTGTGTGTGAATCAGTTCCAACCACACTATCTGGGTACAGAATGGAATCAGTGTTGAAGACAACTCGACCAAGGTATTCCAGATTAACCTGAAATTTTTTTCACTTCACCTTCAGATAAAACTAATATAAAAAGACCATATCATCATGATTCATGATGCTTAGCATATCAGTTTAAGATTAATATGAAACAAACTTAATACAGGAGTAAAGCACAACAGCTTTTAAGATAGTTTAGACCTGTTACCTGGTGTACAATACCAGAACCTGGAGGAACAACGAGCATATTGTGAAAAGCAGTAGATCCCCATTTAAGAAAGCTGAATCTCTCTTTATTCCTTTGGAATTCAAGTTCCATGTTTGCCTGAACAGAATTCTCAGACCTTGCCACATCTACCTGTACTGAGTGATCGATAACAAGATCCACTGGAACCTGTATGGAGGAGAACAAGGAGCTAGAAAAATTAATGGCTCACATCCAGCATGAAAGGATGATTCACATATTGGTGCTACTAATGTGATCAAAAAGTTAACAGAATTTATGGATGCCTTGCTCATAAGTGTTTGTCTCTTCTAAAAAAACAGAATTAGTTAAACCATTAGATCGAATTGAGACATAAAAAATCCGCAGGGGGCATAAGGGAGGCTGCGTTTGGTGTGTGTGTGTGTTTTTTTTTTTTTTTTTTTTGGGGGGGGGGGTTGAGGGAGGGGGTTGGAGGAGGGGAGTGGGCACAGAAACCAGAACACACCAATGGATTGATCTTATTAGAATCACTTCCCAGCTTGTTCATAGCATCACGCATGCAAGCAAGGTCAACAACAGCTGGAACACCGGTAAAATCCTGCACAAAAGAATTGATTAGTAGGAAGAAAAATAAAGCCCTTTAAGAACAGCATAATGTATATGAGCCTCATGGATCTACCTGCAAAAGAACACGAGCAGGCTTGAATGGTATCTCAACTTGTTTTGGGGATGTATTCTCCCAATCAATAATTTTTTCAACATCATTTTTGGTGACCTGGAAGTTATCGCAATTACGGATTGCTGATTCAAGAAGAATCCGGATAGAGTATGGCAGCTTATCTAAAATGTATAAAAAGGAAAATGGTCAGTGCACTTCTCTTCAAAAATAACATGCACATTGGGAAAAGAAAGTTCCCATAGCAGAACCTTTTTTACTTTGTTTTCTTCTCATGATAAAAGAAACAAGTTTCATTAACCATATAAGCTTCAAATCTCCACAGATGCACTAAGCACTCTCAGTAGCATCGCATTAGCTTCCACAAGAATTTTTCCATCCATTCATTTGCAAACAATTAAAAAGAAAAATTCCAGAAAATATAAATGCAAAGAAAGAGAGGCACACGTGCGCGCGCGCACGTAACATCCGTAAACAAACTTTGCTCTACAACATCATTGAACATTTATCAAATAAAAGTTCCAGGGGAAAAAATAAAGAAAATTAACAGAATCACTCATGGTCTCAGTCCTTGCATTCACACGCCACATTGGATATGGAGCTGTCAAAAAATCGCCCACATCAAAGTGCATTGAACCTACATTGGGTCGGGCAACTTAGTAGTCAAACCAATGTTCCTGACATGTTTTCATGTAGTAGAATAACTGATCCATGAGGGTTTTTTTTTAATGACAAAAGCGGTTCCAAGAAAGATATTAGCAGATGATTACCGATTCTTGGATCATTGAGTGCAGGTAAGCTGTAGAATTTCCCAAATTCACCACCCCCAGGCTTCGGAAGGCTGGTCAGTATGTTCTTGAACGGATTCTCGGAAGCTGAATACACGCATACAACCAATCAAGCAAAGCATAAAGCGGTCATCATACATAATCCATACACTTTAAAGTAACTCAAGAACTTAAAAGGAATACAGATACTTTACCATCCAAACCAAAAGCGCCCAGACTTAACACAAAAGATGTATTCAAGATTCCAATTCTAGGAGTCCTTGAATCATGATATGTTCTGTACGTTAGATTATGAATTTTTTGAAGTGAATTAAAATTTCGGAACTCCTCAAAAGAATAAATTAAAACCTCTAGGCTTATACTGTTTCTCATCAAAAATAAAATAAAAGCACTATTTTTCTGCTCGAATCTTGAAAAAGAATTCTACAAAGACGGATTCCTACAAAGAAATCCAGAAATCAAAATACTCATCCAAAAATGTGGCTTTTCCACTGTAAACTCAAGCAAGAACCTCCAAATATTTCAAGACAGCAAAGAAATTGACCTCCAATAAAATCGGAAACTCCAATCCAAAAAAAAAAAAAAACGAATATGCTCATCATCACCCTAGAATAACAAGTACAAAAGACCAAAAATTCTAGAACAGCCAAGACAGTGACCTCCAACAAGATCAGAAGTCTAGAAAAGAAAGAAAGAAATGAACAAAGAATCGACTTTTTCAACAAAAAAAAATGTTTTCAAAAATCGAATATTTTACCCATGGTGGCCATTTTCCTCTGGAACCGTTCGATCACGGCCGCCGAGCTCCTGATTTGGGCCCTGAGACTCACCGGCGACGTCCAATTCCCGTGCCTCCAAGTGCCGAACGATCTAACAAGCGGCCGGGGGAAAGAAGAGCAGGATCTCGAGAATCCGATGGACCTCGAGCCAAGCAAAGAAGACGAAGAAGTTCCCGAGAGACGAGAAGAAGAAGCTAAAGCTCTGGAGACGAGAGGAGAATTGGAGGAGGAGGAGGTGGAGGCTGAGGAAAACCTAATCCCAGAAGAAGCCAGCCTGAGGAGTCCAGACGAAGGGGAGGTGGCTTTATACATCACCGAACGGCATCAAGATAAGAAGACGAAGAGGAAGGTGAGAACGCGACCGCTTCTTTCTAGAACGAGATGGCGGTGATGTTGGACTGCGCGACGACTGTTACTGATACTCGTCGTCTTATTCTTGATGACAATTGGATAATTGGAGTGGGGGACGGCAGTAAGTGAGGGAGTGGAGCGAGGTTGAGAGATGGGCGTAGGGTTTTGTGCCGGCGGCGTGATGACATATAGCCGATATGAAGGAGGTTTCGGGAAGAGGTATGCTCCCTCGCTGAGACCAGGTAGACACCGCAAGATTCTGGCGTGTTCCACAATGCCTGACCGGATGGTTCATGACGAACGGGGACCACGCGAAAGCAGTGACGTGGTGGGGCCCGCTGCTTTTTTTGTGCGTGTGCATGGAGCATGCGTGGGGGCTTTAATGGCATTATATGGTGAACGGTGCTCGGAAAAGACAGCCGAGTCGAGCACGGGATGCTTCTGTCTCGTTCTCCGTGACCGTAAGTCGCAATAAAATTCTGTTCGGTGTGATCGAAATGCAGCTGAAGTCTGGTTCAGACTTCGGTGGAGATGAAGAACTGTTTGATTGGATTTTGGAAGAGCCAAGAGCCGCAAACATTTAGCCGTGCTTAATGGGCATGTTTATACGTATAAATATGTATATATATATACTAAATTTTGATTGATTAAAATTTAATTTATATTTAATCAAATTTTTGATCGTTCGATCATTGAGCACATGTATAAAAGATATATCGATTGAAAAAAAAAAGCATGTCTGAAAAAAATTAAATTTTAAAAATTTTAAAAAAATTTTTAAAAAAAATCTAAAATCAAAAAAAACTAAACAAAATTTAGAAAAAATCTAAAAAAATTTAGAAAAAAATATCTAAAAAAAAAGGAGAAGGCACCTTTTCTTAATTAATTAAAAAAAAGAAGTCATCTTCTTTTTTTTTTTCAAATTTTTTTAAATTTTTTTTAATTTTTTGTGCCTGCTTAAAAAAAATTTTAAAAAAAATTTCAATATTTCATTTTTTTTAGTATGAAAGGCATCTTCAGGATGCATGAAGGTGCCTTCATGCACCCTGAAGGCATCTTTCGGACTAAAAAAATTAAAAAATATTTAAAAAATTAATAATAAAATAAAAAATTTAGATTTTTTTTGAATTTTTTCAGATTTATTTTTGAATCTTTTTTATTTTTTCATATTCATTTTTTTTTCAAAATTTTTAATTTTTTCATATTCAAATTTTTTTCTAAATATTTTTTTATTATTTTTTCAGATATATGCCAATATTTTTTTAGTCGATGCGTCTTTTTAGACGTGCACTCAAAGATGAACGCTGATCGAATGGTTGGAGATTCGATCGAATCTAGACTGAACTTTGATTGATCGAAATCCAATTTACCTCTCTCTCTCTCTCTCTATATATATATATATAATTTAAGACCAGTCTTGTTAATGGATAGAGTTGTCCGTTCACTTTCTAGAGAGATAGAAAATTTTCTAAACACAGAATATGATTTTTTACCTACACCATCTCCTTAACAATGGTATAGGTTGCACATGGTACCAATACCACATATGAGTCTATAACAATTCTGGAAAAAGCTTCACTACCTAATGCGTTAAGGGAAAAAGCTCAATATGTGCCTGGATATTTGTTGTTAAGGGAAAAATCTCAATATGTGCCTAGATATTTGTTGCTATATTTCCTTCTTCATATGCTATTATACAGCAGAAAAAGTAATATTTAGGTTTCACATGAAACGAGAAAATTGTCTGTTAAACATGCTTTGTAGTCTGGCATTTGCAAGACAACTATTCCAGTTTCTGAAGGAAGACTTGTTGAGATAAAACAATTTTCTCGACATCAATTAAGCATTCACAGAGCTCCTTTGCAGACTACAAGCAATCATTCTTCAATAAAATGTAATCCTTGAGATCTGTTTTCATTAGCCTGTAAGTGTATACTGAATACTGTACCTTCCTGCCCGGATTTGAGCATGATACGTAAGGGCTTTCGATTGATGATAGAAACATAGCATGAGATGGGTTCTCTTATCTTAATGACCTGTATGTTGGAAGAGGGGGGCTTTAATCCAATAGGATTGGTGCAGCTAATTCATAACATGGATTAGGCAATCCCAATGGAACATTTTCGTCCAAGCCTAAAAATATTTATTACAGCCACCAAAAGAGTTCCATTTTTCTCCATCCTGATTGTGTTCATTCTAGACCGAAAAATGCTGCCTGTAGTAGTAGTCATGTGAAGATAGGAGAAAGACATGATGATGAAGATTTTTCATTTTATTTTGTACAGAGCGTTGCAATAGTTAATTATGTTGCAGCCTGATACAGTTCATCGGTAATCAGCAAGAATAACAACAACTACCCAATTTGGTGAAATGGAATTCTAATGACTGCAAAATGTCGTGTTTTCTAAAGGAAAATCTGGAACACCATCAGGAGCAACCAGAATTTAACAAAGATACTGATTCCAACGCCTTCCTAATGCACTCTTAGGTTACCATGGAGCCAATGAATTGCATCGATTTTGTTGTTTTAAGTTTCCAGAATTAACAAGGAGGAAACTTAAGAATATCCATTATCACTACATTAACTAATAATCCAGGTTATACAAGGACACCAGTCTTACCTTGCTGATAGCTTCATATCATCATGTATATTTGTGAAACAATATTATTGGAGATAAATCTCGCTTCCGCCGAAATCTAACTTGATGCTTAGCCTAATACAACTAATAATCATGAAAGAGCTTCTGAGGTATCATTATTCTTAAAGGAGTGCTCAGTCGATCCTATGGAGCTTCTTCTCCAAGGTCCATCTCCATCCTCTCCCTCAATTCCAAGAAATATTTTCAAAAAAGACGACTACAAGAAGATCTACCGCTTCTGCCGTCAGATCTGAGCTAGATTCGTCCGTTCTGGCTCCAGTGCCGATACTTCAACCTCCTTCTCCACCGACGGCCGTGGTAGATCTGGTGCAATTTAACCTGCTGATGCGGCGGATTCAGGGTCTTACCGAAATGATGCAGGCCATGTGGCAGCCTCCAGTGGTGGTTCCGCCAGAAAATCCACCGTCGGGATGTCAGAAATCGGTTCCAATGAGGGGCACTTAGGCTAGCATACCCGTCGCCCTTAGAAAGAAGAAATAGAGAGCAGAAGATTCTTGCTTGGATCATGGTTCTTCTCCAGAAAGGACCTTCCCCATCCATGGTCGGAAGTCTTCCATGACCTACGATCGAGTTGACATCCTCGATCAAAAACTGCGGAGGATGAATCAGCGGATTGAGGAGCTCGGCCACGTCGCCCCAGCTCGCCATAATGACGTCCGCATCGATCCCCCTTTCTCTCCCCGGATTATGCAAGAGCCCATCCTACCGAACTTCAAGCTCTCCCAATTTGAAAGTTATGATAGAACCTTTGATCCGATTAATTACCTGAAAGCCTTCCGGACCATGATGCTGATCCATGGCGCACCAGATGCTATATTATACCGAGCTTTTCCATCTACCTTAAAGGAAGCAGCAAGAAACTGATACTCAACATTGAAGTCAGGTACAATCTTCTCCTTTGATCAGATGAGCCATCAGTTTGTGACTCACTTCGTCAGCAACCGACGTCTGCATCGAGGTTCGAATTTTCTGATAAACATCAAGCAGAAGGAGGGAGAATCTATCTGGGCTTATGTCATCCGATTTAATGCTGCTGTATTGGAGGTCGCACTCAAGGATGACCTTCAGAAAAATGATTTATTATTCTTTCTGAAGAAAAAGTATCCTAAGAACTTTGTCGATCTGCTAGCTCGGACCGAGCGATATGCCCGTATGGAAGAAGCCTTCAAGTTGAAGAATGAAGAAGCCGCAGGAGAGCGGCAGGCAGGTGAGTCTAGCAAACCCACGATTGATGAAGGGCCGAATGAAGTTCGATCGTGCTCACGGACTCCCTCTAAGCGCAAATGAGGTTGAACTTCCTCTTGAGCTCATCATCAAAGAAGTCCCGATAGAAGGGCGCAAAGAAGTTCTCCCTCCTGAAGGTTTCATGACTACGCCTCCCTCAATGCTCCACAGACGTCGGCCTAAAGCAAACCAATAACGCTACCGCAGCTAGAACCATCAATGAGGAAGGAACAACAAGGAGATCGGCCATCTTTCGACGTCATCAACGCTATCTTTGGGGGGGCTTGGTACTTTGGCGAGCCACCATCTCTCAGTCTCAGAGCCAGAAAAAGCTTGCCCCGAATTGAGAAAGCCCATATGAAACAAAGGAGGTTGTCCGGTCCGAAACTTATCACCTAAAAAACTCAGAGGAACAATGCTTCTACGATCTTGAAACTCAAAGAATCTGAGAATGTACTGTCGGAAAGAAGTAATCAATAGTGGACATGTTAAGAATAGGAGGATCTCATTCTAACATGAACACGTCGAAGACCTCCGATTATTTAAGACGGAAGGAGGAGAGAGACCCATTCAACAATCCATTTATGCTCCTATTACCATATTAGGAATAAGAGGAGGACCTCGTCCTAACATGAGCACGTCGAAGACCTCCGATTATTTAAGACAGAAGGAGGAGAGAGATCCATTCAACGATCCATCTGTGCTCCTATTGCCATATTAGGAATAGAAGGAGGACCTTGTCCTAACATGAGCACGTCGAAGACCTTCGATTATTTAAGACAGAAGGAGGGAAGAGGCCCATTCAATGATCCATCTGTGCTCCTATTGCCATATTAAAAATAAAAGGAAGGACCTCATCCTAACATGAGCACGTCGAAGACCTTCAGTTATTTAAGACAGAAGAAGGGAAGGGGCCCATTCAATGGTCCATCTGTGCCCCTATTGCCATATTAGGAATAGGAGGAGGAATTCATCCTAACATGACCACGTCGAAGACCTCCGATTATTTAAGACAGGAGGAGGGAGAGGCTCATTCAATGGTCCATCTATACCTCTATTGCCATATTCGGAATAGGAGGAGGACCTCGTCCTAACATGAGCACGTCGAAGACCTCCGATTATTTAAGACGGAAGGAAAGAGGTCCGTTCAACGGTCCATTTGTGCCCCTATTGCCATGTTAGGAATAGAAGGAGGACCTCGTCCTAACATGAGCATGTTAAAGACCTCCGGTTATTTAAGACAAGAGGAGGAAAGAGGCTCATTCTCTCGTTCAATGGCCCATCTATGCCCCTATTGCCATGTTAGAAATAGGAGAAGGACCTCGTCCTAACATGAGCGCGTCGAAGACCTTCAGTTATTTAAGATAGAAGGAGGGAAGAGGCCCGTTCAACGGTCCATCTGTGCCTCTATTGCCATGTTAGGATTAGGAGGAGGATCTCGTCCTAACATGAGCACGTTGAAGATCTTCGATTATTTAAGATAGGAGAAGGAGAGAGGCCCATTCAATGGTCCATCTGTGCCCCTATTGCCATGTTAGGAATAGGAAAAGGACCTCATCCTAACATGAGCACGTCGAAGGCCTCGTTCATTTTAGATGAGATAGGAAAAGATGTCCTGATAATGGCTCTTATGTACCCTCATAGTCCATTAAAAATAGGAGGAGAACCTCGTCCTAACGTGAACAAAATCGAAGACCTCATTCATTTTAGACAGGATGAGAGGAAAGGCTCCAACAATAGCCCCATTGTGCCCAACAATGATGGGAGATAGATCTCCTTCAACCTTCGCTGGAGATAAGATTTTCTTCGAGCTTCAAAGTCTACATCAACAGGAGATAAGATCTCCTTCGATCTCGGCTGGAGATAAGATCTCTCTCGAGCTTCAACATTTACGTCAATAGGAGATAAGATCTTCTTCAACCTTAGTTGGAGACAAGATCTCCTCCGAGCTTCAATGTATACGTCAATAGGAGATAAGATCTTCTTCAACCTCGGTTGGAGGTATGATCTCCTCCAAGCTTCAATCCTTCAACAGGGGATAAGATCTCCTTCAATCTCGATCGAGGACAAGATCTCCTCCGAGCTTCAACTTCAATGTCAATCTTGGCTGGAGATAAGATCTTCCTCGAGCTTCAATCTGAACTGATGCAGAGTCCTGAAGAGGACTTCAGCAGTCGTCTTTTTTGTACTTCCTTCCTTCGAATTTCGAATTCGGAAGTGGGAGAGACTATTATTGGAGATAAACCCCACTCCCATCGAAGTCCAGTTTGATACTTAACCTAATGCAACTGATAATCATGAAAGAGCTTCGATCGAGAATTCTCCTCCAGTGATCGGATCCCAATCGATCTTCTCCAGCGGTCGAACCCTAGCCGAACTCCTCCAGCGGCCAAACATTAGCCGAACTCCTTTAGCCGGTCGAACTCTTCCAGCATCCAAACCTTAGCCAAACTTCTTTCAGATCTCTCCTATAGTCGAAAATCTACAGGAGTAGGACTCCTTCCAGATTTCTCCTTCAATCAGACTCCTCCAGGAGTCAAACTTCTTTCGGACTCCTCCTTCAGTCGGACTCCTATAGGAGCCAAACTTCTTTCGAATCTCTCCTTCAGACGGATATCTATAGGAGCCAAACTCCTTCTAGATTTTTTTTTAGTCGGATGCCTACAGAAGTCGAACTCTTTCCAAATTTTTTCTTCAGTCGGACTCCTTCAGGAGCTGAACTTCTTCCAGACTCCTCCTTCAGTCGGACTCCTATAGGAGCCAAACTTCTTTCGGATCTCTCCTTCAGACGAATATCTACAGGAGCTGAACTCTTTCTGAATTTCTCCTTCAGTCGGATGTCTACAGGAGCCGAACTCCTTCCGGATTTCTCCTTCAGTCGGACTCCTATAAGAGCCGAACTTCTTCCAGATCTCTCCTTCAAACGGATGTCTACAAGAGCCGAACTCCTTCCAAATATTTTTTTCAATCGGATACCTACAGAAGTCGAACTCCTTTCAAATTTTTTCTTCAGTTGGATGCCTATAGGAGCCGAACTCCTTCCAGATTTTTTCTTCAGTCAGACTTCCACAGGAGCCAAACTCCTTCCGAATCTCTCCTTCAGATGGATGTCTATAAGAGCTGAACATTTTCTGAATTTTTCTTTAGTCGGATGCCTACAAGAGCCGAATTTCTTTCGGATTCCTCCTTCAGTCGGACTCCTACAGGAGCCGAATTTCTTTCGGATCTCTCCTTCAGATGGATGTCTATAGGAGCCTAACTTCTTTTGGATTCCTCCTTCAGTCGAACTCCTACAAAAGTCAAACTTTTTTTGGATCTCTCCTTCAGACGGATGTCTACAGGAACTAAACTCCTTTCAGATTTTTCTTCAGTCAGATGCCTATAGGAGCCAAACTTCTTCCAAATTTCTCCTTTAGTCGGACCTCTACAAGAGCCAAACTCCTTCCAAATTTTTTCTTCAGTCAAGTTTCTCCAAGAGTCGAACTTCTTCTAGACTTCTCTTCAGTGGAATTTCTACAGGAGCCGAACTCCTTCCGGACTCCTTTAGTCGGATTCCTCCAGGAGCCGAACTCCTTTTGGATCCCTCCTTCAATCGAATTCCTCCATGAACCAAACTTCTTCCGGACTCCTCCTTCAGCTAGCATCCTTTTCGGATGATCTCCTCTAGCCGTATCTCCCTTAGGAGTCCGAGCTTCCCTAAAATTGATGCATGTCGAAGCTCTTCACTGACCAACATCTGCTTCCTCCGAACTTTGATTAGTAAATCTCAATGATCAATCACTATCAGTTTGACGACACTTCTCCCTCTCCGTACCGAATCCCACATGGTCCCAAACGGCTCAATATCTGATAGCTACGGCTGTCGCCATCAGTCTGCTACAGGCGGTGCTATAAGTGGCACCCCCCTCCGTGACAGACTCTACTAGACCTCGAGCGGCCCGCTACTAGATGGCTGTAGCTGTCATTATCAATCCGCTACAAGCTCCGTCTATAAAAAAGGATCCTCCAGATACGTTTTTTCTAAGCTCTCTTCTCCTTTCCAAAATTCTGCGGAACTTTTTCCTGAGCACTCAATTTTTGTTGGTCAGAAGAGCTAACTTGATCGTCGGAGGATCCTGCCGGAGCCACCACCACCGACTCTGGATGGAACTTTATTTTGTAGATCACCGACGGCGATCTCATCTTTTTCGGCTCCAGCTCGATCCGGTGTCAACCAGATTCTGCAACAACAAATGTATATGGTTGGAAAACTAAAATTTCTTCCCACGACTCCATGATTTCACTAGCAAATTTACATACAATAATGGTATGACATATAGGAGGTGATTGGACAAAAGTGGAGCATAGAGAATACCCGGAGGTTTTCTTGTCCTTAAGGGAAAGAATTTTGACAGATATTATATCAAGTGCTAGGAGAATGAGAACGTTGCAGAAAATGAAAATATAATAAATAAAAGAACAACAGAACAGGCTCCAATTGTTCCCTTACAGCTCTCTGTTCATTATTTCGGAATAAGCGACCAAAAGTATAATTATATCAGGCTGTATAATCCTTCATTAAATTTTGTTCTGCGGGCACAAATGGAGGTGCAAAATTAGCAATCCCTTGACCTAAACTGAGGAGAGATCCTCATGTTTGTGTTATATGGTTATTCCAATCCCGAGGGTTCCTTGAATGCTTACTCCAATGATGGTTCCCCACAGATAACAAATTTGAAACTTTTCTACTTCAAATATTAGGATTCAATCCAGCATCTTTTACTTTCTCCATGCAAATGCTGACTGACAGTGCGGATGAAAACTTTGCACATCTTTCATGCATATTCTATATTGGCTCTAAAATGTTTGCTCTTTTATATTATCCATTTCAAGCAAATTCTGCAGCCAATCTGAGAAACCATGCAGAAGACAATTGCCGCAATGTTCTGTTGGCTAATAAGTAGGCAATAAGCCATTTAAGATGATTTGAGATTTTCAACATAACCACAATTTGCAAACCCCTTATAGTCAGACGAGTTACTTCCTTCTTTCACTTTTCCTACATATTTTATGATATCCCATTCCTTTGCACACTAGAATAATATAAGAGCAACAGATCAAAGCTAAATTGCAAAGAAATTTAGAAAATGACTGTGGAAAATGGATAAAATTAGCTCTTATAAAATGTATTTAAGAAAAGAACAAAAGCCTTTTGAACTAATCAACCTGCAATATTATTTCACCATTTTATTCCGCATCTGCGGCTAAAGTCCTTCCAACCTTGTATGGTTTACTTGTTTCACGTTTCTTTATCATGTAATATGAGAAAACATCACCACTACCGAGATGAGCTGTAATCCAGCCTTCTTATCTTAGGCTGTTACTACTAAAAGGGAAGCCCAATCCATAGTCAAGGACAGCTATTATTATGTAAATTTACATCTACCAGTGCAATTGAACTAAATCTGTCTTCCCCAATCCTCATTGTTACTCTTAGATCTCCTGGCTCGAGGTCGGCTGACGAAGATGGAGGAACTCGGCCACCGAAGAATATAAAGCCGAGAATAAATTTTCGCTGGAGCTTCATCCATTCACCTGCGATAAAGTTTCCATCGGAGTATTCTTCGGTAAAGACGTTTCGACGCTCAAGTTAGGAGATTAGAGAACAATGAGGAGAGAAAGCATCAAATTGAATGGCATATCCGAAGGATCCCGGAGCCCTTTTATTTATAGAAGAGGAGTTGGAGTCGTATCCATTTCAGACTCTAACGGCTTTCCGAGTTAATCATCTTAGATTGATTTGGAAGATTTTTTTCTTCTTAGGAGATGGAATTGTGAAAGATTCCTCTTTATCCGAGTTTTTCGATTCGGAGAGGATGCAGTTTCAGCAGAGATGGTTGTAGATCGGTCATTGACGAGCTATGAGCCTATTCATGTAGCTCGGTGGCCGACCTGAACCCGACGAGGATGAGGTATGAAGGCCTACCTTATTTTACTAGGAGGAGATCTTCAGTAGGTCGGTCGAAATTGTAGATCGACTTAAGCAGACCTACAGTTAACCGCGGGCGAAGTGTCACATTATTCCGCTCAAACGATCCATTGGGATAGGTCGGCGGTCGATTCTAAACATGCCAAGGCCACACCAGCCCTATTCCATAACAATTTGCCCTTCACTTACGAGGTTGATCCATCTTTGAGCGACCGATGTAAGTACCCTATCGAAGTCGAGGCCAATCTTCAAATCGTGCCCGCATTGCAGCATTGGAGATCAGTAGCATGATAAGATTAGGAGAAGTCCATCAGCCACGAAATCTAATCGTCCATTGCTTTACTTCGGGTTTACCCATCCTGACCAACGGGTATCTGACATCTGGCGAAGATCTAAAAGGATAGATGAAACGGGAGTAGATCGGAGCCATTTATGCCTCTTATAAATAGGGTTTGTATTACTCTTTTTGACTGTCATTGTTGCTTAAAGGGTGAACTCCGGTACTTTGTGCGAGGAATAGCTCGGACTCAGCCGAGCTACCATCGATCCCGTCCTAACTCCCCTTATTGCTCGACCTCCTCGCCCTTTAGGTCACTCTCCTCCATACTTATGAGTCAATCTAGTCTGTCCCGATCTTCTTGAGGCTCGGATAGCCCTTCTGACGAGGATCACGGTTCCGGGGTAGTAGGTTCTCTAGGCTGATCCGAAGAACGTGAAGTTTCAGACTATGGCCCTTTCAGAATAGATTCCGTCCTCACCTCGCAGGACTTGAAAGTCATTAGGATGAGGTACCATGTTCCCGATGATTTCAAGTTAGAGGTCGTCGGTCCCGGAGAGCGTATAGCTCTTCCTCAGCTTGGATGGGTTGATGTTTATGAGGAATCGCTAAAGGCCGATCTTAGGTTGCCTTTTTATTTTTTAATTGTCGAGCTTGTGAACCTGTATAGAATTAGCTTTTGTTGTTTGGCGCCGAACTCCTGGCAATCAATTTTAGGCTTCTTCACCCACTGCCTCCTCCTCAGGATCGAGCCTACCTTCCGTCTTCTTCGAGCTTGCTTCACTTTAAAGAAGCATCCGACGGAGGTCGGGTGGTGGTATGCTTCTTCTCGAAGAGGATGCCATCTTTTTCGAGGCACTCCTTCCTTGGTGCATAATTGGAAGGAGCGCTTCTTTTTTGTGTCGACCGAGCAACCATGGGATTTCAGCACATCATGGGGGCTACCTCATAGTTCGGCTATCAGACCTCTAACACTGTCCAATGCTGAGGAGGAGGTCTTGAGTTAAATCTTTAGTCTTGCTCCTCTTCCGCTATCCAGGTTCCTTACCGGGGAGAACTTATTTAAGGTCGGACTGATTCCAACTGATCCAACGAGTAAGTATTCTCATGCAATTTTGTTTGGATCATCTTTTCTTTCCTCATCATTATCATTGATCGAGTCTTGTATTTTCTGTCCAATGATGAACCCGTCCGATCTTGAAACTCTTCGTCGGATGATAAAGAAGAGGAAGACAAGCACGACCGTGGCCCCCAAACATGCTTGGACCAAGGCTGTCCTGGTGCAGCCCACGATAGGAGGTTCCTCGAGAGTGGCCAATGCCTCGAGGAAGGAGAAGTCGGCATCGACGAAGGCTGTGATACTAATTCAGTCCGCTGCTCCAGGGGAGTCCATCCCTTATCCTTCTGCATCCTCTTCCAAAAGAAGCTCGGATGGGCCGAAAATCTCCATTCGGATATCCGACCGTGGACCCGATGTTCTGGAGAGTGTCTCTTCGATGGAAGTTTCCTCGAATACCGAGGATAAAAGGAAGGACATCGACGACTACCATATTGTCCGTTCCTTGCTGAAGTCGGTCATTTTACCGACCGATGTCCAGACCTTCGAGGAGGCCAGGGGTACCTTCCGCATCTAGGACTCCTACGATTCTCTCCTTCGGATACGTGTTGGCTTTTTACTGACCTTCATTTTAGGTCTTCCATTCACTCCTCGGCTCAGCTTATTTTTCTTTTTTCTTTTTTTCTTAGCTCGTCCATCATGTGGACCATTTTGTCGAAGTAATTAGATAGATTCAACGCCTTCCTAAGAAAGCTGTGGAGAAAGCCGCCCAAGCCAACCGAAGGACAGATGATGCTCAGTTATCTCGACTGAAGGTCGAGGATGAGACCAGGTCCCTCAAGAAGAGGGTGAAGCAGCTGAAATTTGAGCTGACTAAGGCTGAAGCTCGGATGCTGGGAGAGAGGAAGGCCGAAAAGGCATGAGCAGAGGCTGCTAGGATAGAGGCGGTCGAGGCCTTCCATCCCTCGAAAGAATTTTGCAACATCAAGGTGGATTTCGCATCGCTCTCCTACCTGCAACGAGGCATAGATCTGAAAAAGAAGGTTTGAAGGATCTTTCTCGATCTGAACTTGGACCTCTTGGAGTCAGACGACAAGGAGGCCGAGGAAGCTGAGGGTCAGAAGATTCAAATGGAAGATGTCTTCAGCCCCATGCATGACGACCTGGCTAATGAGGATGCAGCATCGGTACCATCCCCAGCCGTTATCACCATGCCCGACTAAGTGGAGGTCGATGAATCTAGAGCTCTAGATAGAGCTTAATGTACCACTTTGATCGGGCATGTCCAATCTCTTTTTTCTTTTTTTTCTTTTTTAGGTCGGCCTTTTTTTGTTTGCCCCTGATCTTTGTCGAGATATTTTTGTATGGGCCGACCATCACTTGTAAACACTTAACTTTAATACAAAATCTTCTTTTGCTAAGTTGTTGAGTTCGTATGTTTTTCATCAGATTTTTTTTTTTGAGATGTAAGTTAGCATAGACCTTAGGTGGTGTGACTGAGAAGTGACGAACGACTCATGCCGGCGCGTTATGATACTCAGCCATAGTCGAGGAGCGTGTTTTAATGAATTTCATGGGTCATGTTTCGATCCTCGATCGTGGCCGAGGAAAGCGCATTGATGAGATCCGATGGAGATGCATTCCGCTCCTTGATCGTAGTCGAGGACCACGCATTGGTGAGATTCGATGGAGACACGTTCCACTCTTTGACCATAGCCGAGGAGCATGCGTTGGTAAGATCTGATGGAGACGTGTTTCACTTCTCAACCGTGGTCGAGGAGCATGTGTTGGCGAGATTCGATGGAGATGCGTTCCAATCCTCAGCCATACCAAGGAGCGTGCATTGGTGAGATTCGATGGAGATGCATTTCGATCCTCGACCATGGTCGAGGAGCGTGAGTTGGCGAGATTCGATGGAGATGCATTCTGCTCCTCGATCGTTATCGAGGAGTGCATATTGGCGAGATCCGATGGAGACGCATTTCGATCTTCGATCGTGGTTGAGGAGCGCGCGTTGGCGAGATTCAATGGAGATGCATTCCACTCCTCGATCATGATCGAGGAGAGTGCGTTGGCGAGATCTGATGGAGATGCATTCCGCTCCTCGACTGTGGTTGAGGAGCGTGCATTGGCGAGATCCGATGGAGACGCATTTCGCTCCTCGATCGTGGTTGAGGAGCGCGTATTGGCAAGATCCAATGGAGATGCGTTCCGCTCCTCGACCGTGGTCAAGGAGCGCATATTAGCGAGATCTGATGGAGACGCATTTCGCTCCTCGATCCGTGAGAAGTTATTATTTATTATCAAATAAAAATTCAAGATGAAAATTATATTCTAAGGATAATATCTTCAAAGATTATCGGCATTCCAGGTTCTTGGGATCGAAGCTCCATCTAGTCGATATAGATGGTAAATTTCAGGCCGAACTATTTCAGCCACGCGATAAGGATCTTTCCAGTTTGGCAATAATTTTGATTGTTCGGATGGACTAGAAATGTCAGCTCGATGAAGAACTAATTGTTCTGCCAGAAAAGATTTGCTCTTTACTCGAGAATTATAGTATTGGACAATTTTTTGTTGATAGTTGGCCATTCGAACTCGAGCTCGTTCTTGGATTTCTTCCAGCATATTCATATTTGCTCTCATCTCGAAGGAATTGCTATCTTCATCGAATTTCTCTACTCGGAGTGTGGGTAACCTCATCTTTATAGGTATCACAGCTTCTATATCGAAGGCCAACATGAAAGATGTCTCTTCAATTGGGACACGTTGCATTGTACGATATGCCCAAAGAATGTTGTACAACTCTTTGGCCCACGATCCTTTTGCTTGGCTTATGCGAGCTTTCAACCTCTGCAATAATGTCCTGTTCGTTACCTCGGCCTTGCCATTAGTCTATAGATGACCTACTGATGTCAATCTATGAGAAATTCTGTAGTCATTATAGAATCCTGTAAACCTTGGATTATTAAATTATCGTCCATTATCGATTATGATGGTGTGGGGTAAACCATATCGACATATAATAGCCTTTCAGATAAAATTTCGAACTCTAGCTTCGGTAATCATAGCTACTGCCTCTACTTCCACCCATTTAGTAAAATAGTCAATCACGATAATTAAAAATTTTTTCTATGCTACAGCGATTGAAAATGATCTGAGAATATCCATTCCCCATTGGGCAAAGGGTCGTGATCGGGGGCAATAGGGTCGATGATCAGCACTGAATATTTGAGCTCCTTTGGCATTGGTCACATTTGCTCACCAGTTCGACCGCATCTCTTTGCATGGTTGGCCAAAAATTCTCTGTCGTAATATTTTGTGGGACAAAGCCTTGCCCCTCAGGTGATTACCATAGATTCCTTCGTAAACTTCCTACAGGACATAGTCGACTTCTAAAGGACGGAGGCATCTGAGCAGAGGTAGGATGAAGGACCTCTTATATAATTTTTCTTCATAAACGACGTATTGTGGAGTGAGGTATCTCAATTTTTTTACCTCATCTCAATCCGTAGGCAAAATTTCATCTCATAAATAATGGAGAATAGGATCTATCCAGCTCGATTCTAGATCAGCTTACATTATCAGGACCTCCTCAATACTCGACTTCTCCAGGACTTTCATGTATGAGCTTCTTTTTAGGTTGGCCATCCCATGGGTTGCTAGCTTAGAAAGAATGTCAGCTCGCACATTCTGCACCCTTAGTATCTACTGAACATCCATCGCTAAAAAACTAGAAGCCAAGTCTCTGACCTTCTGCAGATACTTAACCATATTCGACTCCCGAGCTTCATATTCTTCTTGAATTTGATCCATCATCAATTGCGAATCACTATATACTCTGAGATGCCGAACTTCCATTTTTTTTGCTATTGTAAGTCCCGCTACTAATACCTCATATTCGACTTCATTGTTGGAAGCTGGAAAGTCAAAGCGTGGAGCATATTCTGCTACTACTCCTTTCGGGCTGGTTAAGATCAACCCAACTCCAGAGTCCGTGGCATTCGAAAATCCATCAACATGTAGGATCCAACATTCATCGATTGAAGGTGTTTTAGCGTGACCGAATTCTTCATCTGGAATTGTACATTTCAGGATGAACTCCGCCAATGCCTGAGCTTTAATGGACGGTCTCAGTAAATATTTGATATCGAATTTATCTAGCTCGATAGCCCATTTAGCCAGCCACCCCAAAGTATCTGATCGGTACAATATCGATCTAATGGGTTGGTCTATAAGGACCGCGATGGTGTGCGCTTGAAAATATGGACGTAACTTTTTTCCAGATATCAAGAGAGCATAGACGATTTTTTTCAGTCTCGTATATCTGGTCTCAGTATCGTGAAGTATCCAACTCACATAATAGATCGGCTTCTGTACCTTGACCTCCTGTCAGACCAGAATAGAACTAATTATTGAAGAAGAAATAGCTAGATATAAGTACAATACCTCCTCGGGCTCTGGCTTGCTTAACAGAGGAGGAGAGCCAAGATATTTCTTTAACTCATCGAAGGCTGTCTGGCATTCATCTGTCCATTGAAAATCCTTCAATTGCTTAAAAGCTTTAAAAAATAGAAGACTTTTTTTCGTCGATCTTGATAGAAATCTATTTAAGGCTACGATCCTTTCTATGAGTCACTATACTTTTTTGATCGTCTTCGAGGGCTTTATTTCTTGAAGAGCTTGAATCTTCTCTAGATTGGCCTCAATCCCTCGTTGTGATACCATGAACCCAAGAAATTTTCTAGAAGTGACATCAAAGACGCATTTATCTGGGTTGAGCTTCATCTGAAAATACCGTAGTATAGAAAATGCTTTTTCTAGGTTGGTAATATGATATTCGAAAGCTCTACTTTTGATGAGCTTGTCGTCCACGTTCACTTCCATATTTCTTCTGATTTGTTTTTTGAAAAGCTTGTTCACAAGTTTTTGATAGGTTGCTCCAGCATTCTTCAAGCCAAATGGCATGATCCTGTGGCAAAAAAGGCCTTGGTCAGTTATGAAAAAAGTTTTTTCTTCATCCTCGGGTGCCATTCAGATCTGGTTATATCCCGAGAAGGCATCCATGAATGATAGGAGCTGATGTCCCACGGTCGCGTCCATCAGTTGGTCTATGCGCGGTAGAGGATAGCTATCCTTTGGGCATGCTCCATTGAGATCCACATAATCAATGCATGTGTGTCATTTTCCACTGGCCTTTTTGATGAGGATGATGTTAGCCAACCACTCTAGATAATAAACTTCTCGAACGAAGCTGGCCTTCAAGAGCTTATCAACTTTTTCTCGTATCGCCCTCTGGCATTCAAGGACGAAGCTCCATTTTTTCTGTCTGATCAGACGATGATTCAGATCTACATTGAGTCAGTGTACCATGACTTACGGATCAATGTCGAACATATCCGAAGCTGACCAAGTAAATACATCAGCATTATCTCATTGAAATGTGATGAGGTGCTGTCAATCTTCTTCACATAAGCTTAAGTCAACCTTCACAATCTTATTCGGATCATCCTTGATCGGTACAGAGATCAGTTCTTCTGTCGGAGAGCCTCTTTGTTCAATTTGTTCATCCCGGATGTCTAACTCATTCATGGGTTGCTCTTTAGCCACCACTCCATGCAAAGTAGCCATGTAACACTTCCTTGCGATCGACTGGTTTCTCCTGAGCTCATCGATTTTATATGGAGTCATGAATTTGACCTTCAGGTGATAGGTCGATACTATAGCCTGAAGGGTATTTAGGCCTGGCCGACCTAAGATGACATTGTAGGAGGAGGGGCTATTCACAACGAAATAAGTTATGTCGATAACCGTCTGTTTCGAAGCTCGTCCAGCTTTTGTCATTAGTAAGATAGTCCCTTCCACCAGAACCATAGTGTTAGAAAATCTGACTAAAGGTACATTCTTTTTCGTCAGTAGTTCAGGGCTTAAGTTCATTCGAACAAAGGCATCATAAAATAGAATATCTACCGAGCTTCTATTATCAATAAGGACCTGATGTACATCATAATTAGCAATATTCAAAGAAACGACTATAGGATCATCATGGGACTGACTTATTTCTTCCAGATCTTCATCGGTGAAAGTAATTTCACCATCTGCTTTTCTCTTCCTCGGTTCTTCTCCTGGTCGATTTCGATTCGAAGTATTTTCGTTGAGGTTTCCTCCAATAATTACTTTGATTTCTCCCTAGTCGGCTACTCTCCATGCAGTTCATCCTGTCGAGGTTGGTCATGATCTAGATTCATCGAGATTCGTCGTTCATCTATATAGTGCTGAAGTCGTTCCTGCCTGATTAGTGCCTCTATTTTCTCTTTGAGCTACCAGCACTCCTCGGTATCATGCTCATGGTCATGATGATATCGACAATACTTCCTCGGATTTCTTACTCGAGTAGAGATTATCATTTTTCTGGATCGAGGTATATCTTCTCATCACTCGATCTGCATCAGAATCTAAGCCTTGGGTATGTTGAGAGAGTGTGATAATTGAACCTTCGAGGTGGAGTTCTAGATCGACCCCACGACTTTGGAGATGTCGGTCGGCTACTCCAAGGTGGGGTGCGTGATTGATGAAACTACGGGTCCTTCCGATGGTGTTACATCCGTCTATGATCTTTTTTCTTCTCCTATTTTTTGGACGGACCCGACCTACCATCTTGGCTACTCTCCTGCTGGTCCCAAGCCTCTTCGACCTGGGCATACTTCTCTGCTCGTTCTAGCATCTCAGCGAAATCCTTCAGATAGTCCAAGTTGAGGAAGAACAAAAGGTTATTTTGGAGGAGGTTGGCCTTGAATGCCGTCATGACCATAGACGGATCTAAATTTTGAACCTCCAAGGTGGCTGTATTGAAGCGATTGATATACTCTTGAAGAAGCTCATTCTTCCATTGCCTGATGCTCATGAGGAAGTCAGAGTTACGATGTTGCCGATGACTGTTTACGAAGTGGACAACGAACAGACGGCTTAACTGGTAGAAGAAATCTATGGAGCTAGATTTTATATTTAAATACCAATGTTGAGCCACCTTTCTCAAAGTTGAAGAAAAAGCTCGACATAGTATTGCATCGATAGCCCCTTGCAGATGCATAAGAGTTCGAAAACTGTCTAGATGATCTACGGGATCGATCGTTCCATCGTAAAGCTCCATCTGAGGGATCTTGAATCGACGTGGTAAGGGTTCGTCCATAATCTTCTGAGTGAATGGAGGATCGACATTAAACCCCAAATCCTTTCCTTGTTGCCTCGGCTCCCGTAATGCATCCAGCTATCATTGCATCTCTTTGAGCCTTTTCTTCATGTCATCCTCACAAGTGGCTTGGTGCTGAGGAGTCTCATGGCCCGAAGTGGAGCCTCTTCTAGAAATTGGTGTTGACGAGCATTTAGGTTTTCGACGGAAAGGATCAGTAGGTCGGCTGTGACGACTGGCCTCCGCCCTAAGTCTTCGAAGGCGTCGTTCCTCTAGCCTTATCCGGACCAGACCTGAATTTTCTTCGATCGGACGATGCTCGTCGACCTGCTGCATTTCTTTTACGATGGCTGATAGTGTCTGCACCTGATGAAGCAGAATATCATACTATTCTTGTGAGACCACTGGCGCCGTTGGTGGATTTTTCTGTATGGATGGTGGAGATGTGTTAACCTATTGAGCATTGTAGGTCCTCTGACCACTAGAATGTTGAGACACGTTTGATATTTTTCTTTGGATTCTCATGATATCCAATGTCGTGCTTTCTTTCCTCAAAATTAAACCTTGGAAATAATCGAGGCCCTTCCTCTAGTGCCAACTGTTACTCCTGCATCTTCTGGCTCGAGTTTGGTCGACGAAGATGGAGGAGCTCGACCATCGAGGAATATGAGACCGACGATAAACTTTAGCTGGAGCTTCGTCCGTTCACCTGCAATAAAGTCTCCACCGGAGTGTTCTCCAGTAAAGACCCTCCGACGCTCAAGTTAGGAGATTGGAGAACAATGAGGAGAGAAAACATCGAATTGAATGGCATACCTGGAGGGTCCCAGAGCTCCTTTATTTATAGGGGAGGAGTTGGAGTTGTATCCATTTCGGACTCTAATGGCTTTCCGAGTTAGTCATCCTGGATTGATTTGAAAGATTTCTTTCCTTCTTAGGAGACGGAATTATGAAAGATTTCTCTTTATCCGAGTTTTTTGATTTGGAGAGGACGTAATTTCAGTAGGGATGGTTGTAAGTCGATCATTGACGAGCTATAAGCCTATTCATGTAGCTTGACGGCCGATCTGAATCCGACGAGGATGAGGTATGAAGGCCTATCTTATTTTGCCAGAAGACGATTTTCAGTAGGTCGGTCGGAATTTACAGCTAACCACGGGCGAAGTATCACATTGTTCCACTCAGATGATTCATTGGGATAGGTCGGTGGCCGACCCTAAATAGACCGAGGCCACACCAGTCCCATTCCACAACACTCATCATAAAGCACGAAACTTTAATACAAATTGTCAGTATGCTGTTCTGGTTTCACCTTAAAAACAAGTCGGGTCTCCCTTTCTTTTTTCTTTGTCCTTATGCGGTCATGGGTGTGGAGTAAATAAGTTGTTTCTATATACACCATTTCCCGAAATCTATATGATATATTGTTTCTATAACATATTGCAACTTCCATAATTTGTTTCTATATACACCATTTCCCTCCTCATCCACATGAACTCTTCCTGTTCCTATTCGGAGTAAATAAGTTGTTATGTCCCCATTGCATGCATTGCAATCAAACCGAACTGTTAACTATATAACATCCTTCAAAAAATTATAAATAATATACTCTTATATTGCATTATATAATGTCCGCCATCTCGGTATTAGACCTTATACTAATATTGTCCTACATCCAGTATGGAGGCCAATTCGGCATATTAAATATCGATATGCCCTCCGTATCATGTACCAGTTCGATATCGGTATCGGTACGATAGAGTTGGTACACATCGGTGCCAACTGGTAGGGCAAACCGAATCTATAAGCAATGACAATCTGAATAGAACTCCAAGAAAGAACCACTAAAGATGAAAAACCAATCTCAGATATAAAATATCAGACCATGTCTCAGTTTCTAATTAGTAAATGCATACTAAAAATTATAATATATGCTCTCAGGGCAAAGAAATACCTGTTCAAAATAAAAGAAAAGCATAAAGGAATGGAATGAACTGACAGTGCTTCGGAATCACAGGCCTGCATCACATGTAAGGCTGAACAATGTCAGACAGTCTAAATTCACCACCAATTAAGTTAAATCATGGAACATTCCTGTAACTCATCGATACCTGAGGACTAACATAATCAACAAATCCAAGGAGCCTATATAACTCTAACCATGTATAGAAGATATAGACAAATTACAAAATGGAAATAGAAGATGATACAATGATAATTGGATGATGCAATCTCCATTAGAATCCACAATTTGGTTTTCCAGTTCCCATAGACATCAGAGCAATAGTTGTCCTCACAACTTCTATCATCATACATAATCATTTTTAAAACAGGCTCGGAGGAATGAATTTGAGAATGCCCGCCAAAAATAAGATTTAGCAGCCGAAACAAAAGAAGAGCCAGAAGAAGAATTCCAGAAGCCAAAACAAACTATGCGAGGGCCTCGGCACCAGCAACAATCTCCAAGATCTCCCCAGTAATTTTGGCCTGCCGCTCCCTGTTGTAGGTGATCGACAGGGCCCGCTTCAGCTCGATGGCGTTGTCGGTCGCATTGCTCATCGCGCTCATCCTCGCAGCAAGCTCGCTCGCCAGCGACTCCTGCAAGGCCCTGAGAATCTGGCTGTTGAGGTACAGTGGCAGCAGCGCATCAAGTACTTGAACTGGGTCCTGCTCGAATTGAATGATGGGCGAGAAGGCCGGTGTTGGGGTGCGAACAGTCTCGCGCTCCACCGTCAGCTTCCCCTCCTTGGTGGTGAGCCGGAAGAGCTCGTCCTCAGCAGCATCGACGCACACGCCATTGACGTCGCAAATTTCGCCCCTTGGGGAGAGGGGAAGGAGGGTATGGATCACGGGGTCGGACTTGACGAGGGAGACGAACTTAGTATAGAGGAGCTCCACCTTGTCGACCTCCTCGCTGACGAAGAGGGAAAAGACGTCGTCGGCGATGGCCTGAGCTTCTTTGGTGGTGGGGAGACTGCCGACCTCGAGGAAGCGGTCGACGGGGATGTAGGGGCGGCGCTGGAAGTAGGTGTTGCCCTTCTTGCCGACGCTGATAACGGTGTAGTCGAGGCCGAGCTGTTTGAGCTCGGCGATGCGGGACTCGGCCTTCTTGATGATGTAGTTGTTGAAGCCACCGCAGAGGCCGCGGTCGCCGGTGACGACGACGAGGCCGATCTTCTTGACGGGACGAACCTTGGTGAGGGGGACGTCGATGTCGTCGCTCTGGAGCTGCTCGTTGATGTTGTAGAGGACCTCGACGAGGGTCTCGGAGAAGGGGCGGCCACTGACGACGGCCTCCTGGGCGCGGCGGACCTTGGCGGCGGCGACGAGCTTCATGGCCTCGGTGATCTTCTGGGTGTTCTTCACGGAGTCGATGCGCTCGCGGAGCTCGCGGAGGCCGCAGTGCACGGCGGTCGAGGGCACACGGCGAGAGGAGGGCGAAGGGGACGCCGGGAAGAAGCGGGAGGGGGCGATGAGGGAGCGGGAAGAGAGGGAATCGAAATCGGGGAGAAGAGACGGTTTGGGGGATGCCCACGCAGTGAGATTAGAGCAGGACATGGTTTTAGAGCTTTCGGAGACCTCTGCTCTTTGAGAAAGTGGAGTGTTGAGGGGTGTGGGTTTCTCTGTGCCTTGTCGGGGTGCTTTGCTCTTTTGTTCGGTGTGTTTTTGCACGGGTGGCTGGAAGAGAGGAAGTGAGAAAGAGAGGAAGAGAGGAGGAGAGGGGAATGAAAGGTGGAGGGAAGGAGTGGTAGGTTGGGGTTTGGATTGGGTTGGGGATAAGGAATTTGACCGTTGGGAGGCCGCAGGTCTGTGGAGGTTTTTTTAATTTTTGAGAATGGAGGATGTGGAGTACATGCTCCATGGGGACCGGGAGGAAGTCGGCGCGTGGTGGTGGTGTTTGGAGAGGCTGCTGTCGTGAAATATTTGGTTTCCCGTCCCCGGCCTGCTCATTTTTTTTTTGGCCCCAACCCACGCTGGTGTTATCCATAATTATTTGTTGGTTTTGGGAGAAGAAAGGCAGACAGAATCAGTCGTCCATATCGGGCCTTGTATTAAATACAAAAAATTTAGAGAACATCTTATTGGAATGATTAATATGAAAATAGACCGATAAAAGATAATTAAGCAATAAATCATGTATTCAGATTCTTTAGATTAATTAAGAAATTACTATACTAAAGGAATTTTTTACATGCATATTTTATATGTATCTGGAATAGATTGTAAGAAGATATGCAATGTGAATATCAAACCAGATGACGACGGTAAATGAAAGAGAGAAGATGGTGTATGGTAGAAATTTTTTGGAAGCCTATGCAATTCTTTGGTCTCTCGGGAGACCGCCGCATCTAACAACAAAGAAAAATGATCAAAGCTATAAGATGTATTAGAGGATTTGTTTTATTATTCTTATTTGGATATAGTGTCCTTCGATGTGCCCAAGTCATCCCCAGGTACCAAACATCAGCTGAAAACTAACAAGCTTGCAATGTCAATTATCAAATGGATTGTGATGATAATTATTTACAGATTATCTGAGAACATCAATTAATCCATTGCAATAAAGAAAACAAGCTATTTCTGCTGTTTATCCATTGCTGACAATTAAGTATACAAAAATTACGATTGAATTGCTTTGTTTTTCAATGCCTTTTTTCAACAAAAAGAATTGATGAAAGTGATAACCATATAGTTCAAAAAGAATTCATGCATATTCAGGCAATTAAACCCCATTAAGAACCATAAAGGTTCCATGATACCACTATACCTGGTGATTTTGTTGTGATGAATTGGTGAACAAATATTATTAGATCTGGCTCCTAACGTGATTTAATTATCACTTAGTCAGATTTGACTTAATGAATTAAGTTCTAAATTAATTATAGTAAACTTAATTAATTAAAAAAACTTATTTTTAATCAAATTGGACCGAAGAATACTAATTCGAATAGATCTAGGAGAAAAGATTAGAAGCTCCACGAGCCATGGGATCATCGTGCTGGACATACAGTGACATAAGGTATAATTTATTTTTGATCTTGATTTTACATGAACATAGAAGCATGATTTTGGTACGAAAGATTTAAAATTTCTAACATATAGTGTCAGAGCCTAGGATTCATGCTTCATGTTTATATAAAATATTTTGATAGATTTTTATTATATTTTTAAAATAATAATTTATTTTTTAAAAAATTAAACTAATAAAAAAATAAATAAAGATTTTCTGAACTTTTTATGATTAAATTAATAAAAAAATGAAAAGAAGAAAAGAAGTTGAAAGTCTTGAATCGCCCAGCGGTCAGCCTACACCATCTGGCAAATGGGGTGGCAGCCATGGCTGCTACCAAGTCGGCGGCAGCCAATCCTCCGACCATTGCTACCTGCCGGCAGTGGCGACGATCTTGGCTGCTCACAACATTTTTTGTGCTGCCATGAAAATCGGTGGTGGATTGGCGTAGTAGGCCAATGGGAGCCAGTGGCGACAACATCGAATTCGGCCAGGGAAAAGACCAGTGGGAACCGTGAGGGTGGCAGCGGAGCAAGGCGGCAGTGGTAATCCATGCTGCTCACGACGTTTTGGCCCAGCCACGATGGAAACAGAGGAAAGTGGTTGGAGGATTAGGGCATTCGGTTGGCCGCCTATCGGCATGAGAAGGGCTTCTCGCGATCAGGGAATAAGGGTTGAATAGGTTTGGATTTTTGGTCTAAATCGAAAACTTGAAATCCGATTTGGACCCATTTAATAAAAAAAACTTTTGCATAAAAGCCTCCGATAAAGTGTAAATTTTGAAAAGGCCCCTCTCAATAATTGATTGAACCACTTTCAGGATTTTTTGTAATTTAATCCCTAATAAAGTAATAAATTCCATTAAGATCCCTACCAGCCTTTGATAGTCTTAAAGCTGCTATTTTATAAAAAAGTTCCTATTCTTCTATTATTTATAGTTAAATCCTTTATTGATGAAATTTGTTTATTTTTCATTCGATTTGAACGATTTTTGAACCATAAAACTTGTGATGGTCTAAAAAACACTATTATTGAATTCCTCATATAAGATAAAATATTTAAATAATTTATTATTTAATTGATAATTTTGTTCATTATTATACTATTCAAGCATGTTTTCACGTAACCCCAAAGGATTTGGAGCATTCTATGAATCTTGGATAGCTAAGTCATTGAGAGCTAATGATTTTTTTCTTTCATTATAGTTTTAGAATTATATAAAAGTATGTCTATTATAGTTGATCAAAGATGACTATAATTAGATGCTAAATTGATAGTTATTGATTGACTAATTTGAATTGCATGAAGACGGAAAGTTCTACCATAAAAATAAAAATATTCTTAAATTTTTATAATTATAATTAGTTAAACCATTAAAAATATAACTAATATGATGAATCATAGTTTAAACATAAATTATGTATTCATGTCATTATTATTGTTCTTACTTATATATTTCATATTATTATTGATAATAAAATTTTATAATTTATGATTTAGGTATTATATATTTTGGTATTGATTATTATATTTAGATTTATGATCAAATTAATTGCAACACTTATTATATGCTATGATTCTTGCCCAGATATATTTCATAGTTGTATAATAAGTATTGTTAATAGAATTATATTTTGGAATCTGCATCATGCTAATAATTATGAGCATGTTCTTTTATTTTCAGCTATGATCCACATTCCACTCTCATCATATCTATCTAATATTCTCATACTAAATGGATCAAATTATTTCAATTGGTATAAGCAACTTCTCATTATACTAGGATGCCTAGACTTAGATTTAACCTTTCATAAATCACAGCCTGATCCACCTACTCACTAATATTTCTAAGTAAAAAAAAATATCAAAAGTGGGAGCATTCTAAAAAATTATTTCTCATGATTATTAAGAGCTTTATAGTGAGAGACATTAGGAGATTTGCTCCTGATAATAAATTGACCTATGGATACCTTTTTTCTATAGAATAGTAATTTACCAAATCAAATAAAGCCTTAGCTGGTACCCTAATAAATAAGTTAACCTTTATGAAATATGATAAAATTTTTGAAATGCAAAAGTACATTATGGAAATACATGATATAGCTAAAAAATTGAATTATAATTTGAAAATGACAGTATCAAAAAATTTTCTTATCCGATTTGTTCTCAATTCTCATCCATCACAGTTTATCCAATATAAAATTTATTACAATATATATAAGAAATCGTGATCAATAAATGAACTTATCTTCTAGTGTGTATAAGAGGAAAAGATATCGAAACAGGAAGGTATCTCGATTGTTCACGTGGTTATAAAGGAGCATCCTAAAAGAAAGAATGCAAAGAAAGAAAATAAATGATCGAGTAATCCCCTAAAGAAAAGTTTCCATAAATTAAGATGTTTCTTCTATAATAAGTAGGGATATGTCAAGAAGGATTGTGAGAAAAAAAAATAAGTGAATCGAAAAGAAAGGTAATCCCTTATCTCTTGTTTGTTTCGAAACCAACTTTACTGATATTTTTTTTAATACTTGATAGATTAATTCGGATGCCATAATTTATGTTTCTAATTCAATATATGGATTCTTTTTAAATTATAAATCGAATGATAGAGAGTGGTGGATCTTTATGAAGAATTAGATGAAGTTCAAGATCATTTTAGTTGGGACTTACAGACTTATTACAGATATTGGATTCTAATTAGATTTACATGATATCTTTTATATTCTTTCAGTATCTAAAAATTTAGATTCTTCATCAAAGTTTGATTTAGAAAGTTTTTCATTTATCTTTCTAAATTTAAAATTTTAGATTGATTAAAAAATTTATTTTGATTGGTACCGGAACATTATTCGTGTTAGCTGTGTGCCCTTGAAGCCAGATTGGCTGACACTTATAAGATACTTCTAAAGATAATTTTATAATTTTAACTTTAAATTAATAAAAAATTATTTTATTCTATCACATTGTGTACATAGTATCTGTGTTACATTCTTTGAGTTAATGGTAATGACAATTTATATTTTTAAGAGTTGAATATTTAAGACATGAATTTTGATAATTAACTTATAAACTGCTTTCGATCGTAGGATCATCATGAGGATAGTGATCGATCCAAAAGGTTGGTATATGATTGCTTTCTTAGAATAAGTAAGTCTTGAGTCTATGGTGTGGAGATATCAGAGTGAGAGTACATGTATTTGATAAAAAAAATGAGGATACTGAGCATGACTACCTCGTGCAGTCATAAGAAAGTCTACCTTCTCATCGATGACTAGCTCGATGCTGCTGTGGTGTGTCTGATTTTTTAATTTGAGATGCATCGATAGTTCATCTTGAGGATGTTATAGTTTGACTATACCATAACTCGGTCTTCTAGTTATTTAAAATCTGAGGTGTATATTGGCTATAGCATATTTATCGTAGGAACTGGTTCGCACCAAGATGGAATCTATCTACCTCGATAGATAAGGAGTAGCCCTATGATGATAATGAGATCGAGTCCATAAGCCCATGACTATGGCAATATGAAGATGATAGAAAGAGTTTTTATTAGGTTTTCATATCGAACTTAAATCAAATGATTAATTCATATGACGGATATGGGGTTTGACGAGTTCACCTTAACCCTAATTCTATCGGAGCTCAAGATAGAAAAACTTAACCACATAGGTAGCTGTATCGAGAGATTTACATTTAGTTCTGATGGAATGCCATCATATACTGCTAGGTGTCATTGATAGATTTTACAAGCAATTAAAATGATCTTGATGATCGATCATTCTAATTGGATGAATCGAAAGTATTCTGATCCATCAAAAGATATTTCTATAATATCGATGATAGAGATCATGTCATATCTCATTATTATACGAAATTGAATCTAACTAGATCACACAAACAAGGGTTCAGATCTGAATATCATCAATTGAGCTAATCCAATTTGATTTATTTAGATTAGATCCAATTAGGTTCGAGAAAATTATGCTAGCATACGATTGAGCCTAATATTTTTCTTCTATAATCATTCTGATTCATCTTAATTAAGCCAAATTAGATTTGGCTCCCCCAAGAATCCTATAGAGGTTTGTCCTAATCTGATTGGAGCTTGTTCAGATCAAAAATAAGTTATCCTAACCCGATCTAGCCTTATCCTAATCCATCGAATGGATTTAGGACAAGACCTGTCAATTTCTGTATTCGACGGGATAAGACCTGCCAATTCTTATCACTGTCACGACATGAGATATCCCAATGCAGGAAAGAAAGGATAAGGGGCATGTGCCCCCTAGAGACTTTCTAGGAGGAACCCCCCTTGGTTTTCATGTACAAATATGTATGCACGCACATGAGAAAAAGAGGGATGAATCCCATGTAGATGGAACTCCAGGGTTTCTTGATGAGATCAAAGAGTCGAATGCCAAGTCTTCATCCTTATCCTCTGTTGGCACCACCTATGGAGAGTTTATGGGATCTTTCATCTGATTAAATTAGATATATTGGCACCATCAATCAGATTTATATCTGATTAATTCGAGTAATTTGATTGGTCAGATATGTATGGCACTGCATGGCACAATAGGATTTATTTAAACCCCTCCCTATGCCTAGGGCTTCATTGCTGCTCCCACCAAGAGCCAAAAGGCTGCCATCCCTAACTCCTTTCCATGCCCCATCCTCTGGTCCTCTCTCATCTCCATGCCCAAGAAGTTGGATAAAATTCAGCAAGGTTCCAAAAGGTGTTTTGGCACCAAGATCAGGAAGAAGACAATCTTGTTTCAAGGGATGAGCATGTTGCCTTCTACAATTATTTTGAAGGTTCTACAAATTAAATCCAGATCTAATTTTTATAAATCTGATTTGAAAGAAGAAGACACTCAGAACCAGCTTTAGTGGATATCGATAGAGGCCAGATACGTGGGTGGCTTGATCCAGAACTTTAGATGTAGCAGATCATCGATAGGATAATTAGATTATCCAATCATGTATAAAATTTATATCTAATTTAATTTTAATTTTTAAATCTAATATCAAATTATTAGGATCAAATTTAAGAACTCTCAGATCTTATCAGAATTTGCTAAAAAAATTTTAAAATTTTTTACAGATCTGATCAGATCAGATCGATCATATGGCAAAAAAATTAGATTTTTTCTTCAACTGATATCAGAGCTGCGTTAGCAGTTCTTCAGATCTACCTCAGATCTAATTTTTGATTTTTTTATGATCTGATATTAAGGACTTTAGATATTACATCAGATGTGATCAGATCTGAAATTAAAAAATTAAAATTTAATTTTCATATGTGATATGATGGATGCATATCTAGACTAGTTTGTAGAATTATTCTATGATTATCTAGAATAGGATTTTATATGATTAGATCATCTAAAATTTTATTTTTTAAATAATATATGAGATTTATCATATCTAAAAATATACATATTTAGTTTAATTAATAATACATGAGATGTATACAAAGCATGCATAATTAGATCTATAATTTTATATATGATATATGTTATAGATCTATTATTTTTATAGTATAGTTATTATTTTTGATTAAAGCATTTTCCTTGGCCGTCTGGTCATAAGAGTAAGAAGGATTTAAAGATCCTTTTTTTTCATTTGATGGGATGCTCTTATGGCATGTAGGGATACTACGTGTCTATCCATATTCAAAAATTTAAAAACTTAATTTCTATAAAATCTTAGATTTTGAAATCCTAAGATTTTTATGTATATTTTATTTTTGAATCCAAACTTAATTAAGAAATAAAATTATAAAATTAATTAGATCTAAAAATTATAAATTTTTAGATCTAAGATATCTTCATAAAATTGGATTCGGATATGGGTAGCTTAATTAGGTCTAGCGGTTGATCAAACTGAATCAAGAGTTGGTTAGATGGGATCAAAAGTGCTTAGATTTGACCAGTCTAATATGATTAAGTCTGGATCAGGGTTGGCTCACAGTCACATATGATCGATCAAGTCAAGACCTAATTTGGCTCCGCGGTTCGAGCCTGGATTGTAAGCTAATCCGATTAGTTCTGGTTTAATAAATTAATGTCTAAAATAAGTTTGATAGATACGATCAGAGGTTTTTAATTGAAAGCTACTTGATCTGAATGCGTTCACGATGAGTTAATGGCATATTCCTCCCACTGATCTTACTGACCTGGTTGATTGGGTCGACCTAGTTCTGATTTGAGGTGGCTAATGATTCGAGCTAACTCATGCAACTAGGTTAGTTATAATTGTTATGACTAAGTCAAGTCAAGTTAAAAAGATCTAAATCAAATCTTCCTAAAAAATATTAAGTCATAGATCTTCCACCATTATAGATGTGCGGATCCTTCTCGGGATTGATTATTCTCGACTGGTTTAGTGGTTTAGTTGCACCGAAAAGATGCAACTATGTCTATTAGAAATTAGATGCTATAGGTTAGAGGATAGGTTGGACTCAATATTTCAGATACGGTGAAGGATCCAATTAGAAATCTAATTCATGCAATTAGTGGGTCTGGCTTAACTAAGAATTGGAGAAATATTCTAGGCACGGTGAGCTTCATAAATTAGAGACCAAATTTGAATGCATTAAGATTAAAGAATTATTGGATAAGTGTTATCCACTCATTGGTTGATCTGTCATCAATAACTATTAGGTAAGGTGGTGAGCCAATCGGTGGGACTGCATCACCCACTAGAAGTCTTTGATCGCAAAGATTTTCGCATCTTTGCTAAGGAAGTATAGAGATTTGTTAAGAAACATACCTCAAATTTTCTCATATTAAGCCTACAGCGAGGTTCAGAATGATGAATGGAGTCCAACGAGCCTAAGAATATTTCAATCAGAGTTCAGATGGTGAAAATATACATGAAGAAATATGCAAGGCCACTAAAGCGAGATCCACGGGCTGGCACGAGCCAGTGAGTTGCCAGGCCCGGCATGCTACATGGGCTAGTCGGGCCCTACACACTGGTGCGTGGGAGCGGCCCAGCACACGGGCCCAGGCCCAACGATCGAGTGTGGCTCAGCATGGGCACGCGGCCTAGTGCAGGCCTACCATGGATGCAGCCCCACGGGCACGCGTGCTGTCTATGCGACGCTCTTTTTTTGGGGTGTGGTCTACCATGGACCAGTGCCTGTGGACCTTTAAGAGGTCTATAGGTATTTTATTGCGGTCTACACGAACGAAGATGGGGATTTATGCGATCTAGCAGTCATAGAGGGCAGCGATCGTGATCCAACGACTGAGGATATTTTTGACTTTGGATCGGACTATGGATTCCGATCTAGAATTGGACTGATGCCTTTAAAAGGCCTGGAGCAGTCCATGAACTGTGTGTGGCTTGACAGTGGCTTAGACAAGATCTAAAATATGATAGAAAGCATATCGGAGAGTGCTAGCAGACAGCAGGAATAAGAACTTCGAGCAGACAGCTAGACAGTAGATTGCGGTCATTTTAGGAAGTCTCTAATAGAGAGTTTGTTAAGGAGAACTTCTTATTGAGAGGATTGTATACGTAAGTTGAGAGTGGGTAATCTCTTCTTATATCTTTTTCTTTTTTATAGTGAAGTTTTGCATGTCCTGTGGAAACGAGCCTTTGGACTAATCCACGTACTTGATTATATTTTTATTTTATTTTCTTTTTTTTTTCTACCATATTATCTTGGTACGAGATCCTCATCAGGTGGTATCAGAGTGAGCTGATATTCTAATAGATTGATATAAGAGCTAGTCAGTATCGGAGCGTAGATTGCAGTAGTGGTGATAAAGATTGAAGAATATGGAGAAGACAAGTGCAATCAAGATGGAGATCAATAGATTTGATAAAAAGAGCAATTTTTTTTTATGGCAAGCAAGGATAAAGGATGTCCTCATCTAATATAGGTTGATCGATGCTTTCTTGTACGATGAGATGCCAGCCACCATGGAGGTGAAGGATTGAAAGTGGATCTATATGCAAGCGTTGAGCATGATCTACTTGTACTTAGCAGATGATGTCGTGATTCATGTACTTGATGAGACTTTTTCAACGACGCTGTGCTCAAAGCTCGAGGAGTTATATATGATTAAAATCACTCATCAACATGCTATTCTTTTGGAGATATTTGTACCAACTATGGATGAACGAAGGCTAGAGTGTGTAAAAGCATCTATCAAACTTTTAGAAGATCCTTACCGACCTCCTTAGTATTGATGAAAAAGTTGAGAAGAAGATTAGAGTGTTGGTTTTGCTATCATCACTTCCATCTTCTTTCGAGTCTTTTGTGACTGCTCTTCTTGTAGGTAAGAGCACTATTAAGATGAAAGAGGTAACTTCTGCACTATTTCAGAATGAGGTTCTCAAGCAGAAGAACTGAGCCTTGAGTTTAGACAATAACTCGACACTGATGGTGACTGAAGATGATGGCAGCAAAAGATGGAGCGGTAGGAGATCATGAGATGGGCAATCCAAGTCGAGGGATCAGGGTCGGGTTGGACTGGGTCATGAGTGATCCAAACTCGATCTGGTTCTTTGATCAAATCTTGTATTGTACCCAAATCCAACCCAATAAAAGATCGGATCGGATCAGATCGGATCCATGATCAAATTTTTTGATCCAATGGGTCATTCGGGTCAGATCAGGTCCATGTATAACCCATCCCTATCCATGAAAGATGGATCTAATTCATATTTCGATTGATTCTAGGTTGGATCATGGATTAAATTAACTAACAAGTAACAACTATAGCTATTCAATCGATTTTCATGAATGCGGTTAAAGTTGATCTTACAAGTTGACTATCCAATGATATTCATGACATAGAATAATTTTTAGAGTGGTCGTTAACATATTACAATTACGTCTAAGAAAAAATGCCAAGATGAATCTCATATATATGAAAGATAAATGGATGTGATCTCCTATGGTTTGTTGGAGGATATAATTAAAAGTGAAATTTCTATTTTCTACTTATCCTCTAAATTTCTTGAGTTGGAAATGTTGTGTAGTTTTGATGTGAAGAATTTTTTGTGAAGATGTAAAGAGAAGAAAATAATGTTTATTGAAAACTTCATTGGCTTAAGCCAATGAGTGCAACTCAATTATGGGATGGAAAAAGAAGAAGATGATATTATATAGATGGGTAGCCCACTGTAATTTATGCCCAGCCCATGCTAGCATATAATAAGTTCGGATCCAATCAAGTCGTTAAGCATAAGATTCATATAAATTTAGAAATTTAAATGAATTGGATCGGGTTGGATCAAAATTTAGTAAATCTAGACCCGACTTGAAAAATAGAACAGATCTAATTTTAGAATCCGATCCAGATCCATGAATTTTTTTAAATGGTTTGGATCGAATCTCCACGAGTTGGGTCGGATTGGGTCACTGGTCAACCCGACCCATTTACAGCCTTAGTTAGATGGCATGAAAGATGAGATAAAATTCATTAATAAAAATTAAGTCTGAAAGCTTATTGAATTAACTGAAGGATTTAAGCATGTTGACTGTAAGTGGATTTTTAAAACTAAATGGGATTCTATAAGTAATATAAAAAGATATAAGGCTAAACTTGTAGCAAAGGAATTCACTCAAAAGAAGAATATTGATTATCATGAAATATATATATTTTTTAATTTTTAAAAATAATTTATTCAAAATTATTACGGTATTAGTAGCTTATTTTGATTTAGAGCTATATTAAATAGATGTCAAGACTGCATTGTTTAATAGAAATTGAAAGAAAGAGATGTATATGGAACAGCCTGAAGAATTTTTAGTATGAAAAAATAAAAAATTGATATGTAAATTAAAGAAATCTATATATAATTTTAAATAAGCTTTTAGATAATAGTATTTAAAATTTAATTATATCATTGCTTTCTTTGAATTTAAGAAAAATATTGATAATCAATATATATATCTAAAGGTGAATAGGAGTAAGTTTATATTTTTAATTTTATATATGGATAATATCTTACTAGCCAGCAATGATTTAGATCTTGCATGAAACTAAAAGTTTTCTTTCTGAATATTTTGACATAAAAAATATGAAAGATGCTTCTTATATTCTTGTTATAAAAATTCATTATGATAGGAGTAAGATGTTACTTGGCTTATCTCAGAGAACTTACATTACTAGGATTCTAAAAAAGTTTGGAATATCAAGCTGCTCATCAAGTGAAGTACCAATTATTAAGGATGATAAATTAAATAAATTTTCATATCCCAAGAATGATATTGAGAGAAATCAGATGAAGGTTCTATCTTATATATCTACATGGATAGTCTGATATATGTTCAAGTATTTACTCATCCTGATATCAATTTTTCTTTGAAAATGCTTGATGATATCAAAGTGATCCAGGTATGAACCACTAAAAAGCTACCAAGAAGATAATGTGATATCTTTAGGAAACTAAGTACTACATGCTCACTTATAAGATGATTGATCAGTTGGAGGTGATCGATTACTTAGATACAAACTATACTAGTTGTCTCGATATTAGAAAGTCCACAACATGTTATATTTTTCAGTTGACTAGTGGAGCAATTTCATGGTGGAGCACAAAACAGTGCATTATTGCTTACTCTACTATGAAAGTTAAATACATAAGCTGCTATGGAACTTTCTCACATGCTTTATGGTTGAGAAAATTTATTATAAGGCACAGGATTATGGATCCTATTTGCAAGTTGCTGAGAATTGATTGTGATAATTCTGTTGTAATTTTTTTTGTAATAATGATAAGGTTACCAATGCAAATAAGTATATTGATATAAAGTATCTTGCTATGAGTGAAAGAGTTAGTAGTCATAAGATATCTATTGATTTTATTGATACTGCTTGTATGATAGCTGATTCTTTGACTAAAGATTTAGTACCCAAAGTCTTCAAAGAGCATGTAAAAGCTATGGACATTTATCATTGAGATATTTAATATGTAATAAATATTTATTTTGAGATCTCTTAATAATTTAATGACTACTATTATTTTTATTTAATTATTATTTATATATATTATGGTTGACTTTTATTAAAATTAAAGTAAATAGAAGTGTTATTCATATGACATAACAGTGAGACCATTATCATAGATATTATAGTTTTTGATAGCCTATGTATTCTAGCATATAAGACTAGATTAAATGATAATTATTAATATCATGATACTTGTTGGCGTAGAATTTGGTTGACGCTAGATCGAACTGGAGTCGAGAAAGATGAGATCGCCGTCGGTGACCTACAAAATAAAGTTGCATTCGAAGTCAGTGGTGGTGGCTCCGGTTGGACCCTCCGATGATCAAGTCAGCTCTTTTGACCAACAGAAATGGAGTGCTCAGAAAAAAGTTTGATAGAATTTTGGAAAAGAGAAAAGAGCTTAGAGAAAACATATTTGAAGGATCCCTTTTTATAGATGGAGCTTGATTGATAGTGATGGCCATACCATTCGGTAGTGGGCCGCTCAGAGCCACATGGGGTTTGATACGGAGAGAAAGATATCATCAGACTGATAGTGATAGCCATAACCATTTGGTAGTGGGCTGTTCAAGGCCGCATGAGATTTGCTATGGAGAGAGGGGTATCGTCAAACTGGTAGTGATCGTTCGTCGAGATTTAATAGCAGTAGTTCAGAGGAAGCAAGCGTTGGTTGGTGAAGAACTTTGACATATATCAATTTCAGAGAAGTTCGAACTTTTGAAGAGAATACGTCTGGAGGGGATTATCTAGAAGAAATCCTACTTGAATTCTGAAAGTAGTCCACTAGAGGAATCCAGATGAAGTTTGGCTAAAGGAGAAGTTTGGAAGGAGTTTGGCTCTGTAGGCATCCGATTGAAGGAGAGGTTTAGAAAGAGTTCGACTTTTATAAAAATTTGACTAAAGAAGAGATCCGATAGAGTTCGGCTCCTGGAGGAATTTGACTGAAGAAGAATTTCGAAAGAAGTTCAGCTCCTATAGGCATTCGACTGAAGGTGAGGTTCGGAAGGAGTTCGACTCCTAGAGGTATCCGACTGAAGGAGAGGTCCGAAAAGAGTTCGACTCTTGAAGAAGTCCGACTGAAGAAGAAGTTTGGAAGGAGTTCGGCTAAGGTTTGACCGCTGAAAGAGTTTAACTAAGGTTTGGTTGGTGGAGGAGTTCGGTTGGGGTCCGACTATTGGAGGAGAATTCTCGATCGAAACTCTTTCGTGATTATCAGTTGCATTAGGCTAAGCATCAGGCTGGACTTTGGTGGAAGCATGGTTTATCTCCAACAATACTGTTAAAAAATATATTCCAAAATTAATCATCAATCTATTGACGGTTGAGCTATATTATAATTATAATTAATTTATTAATGAATAAAATAATTTTTTTAGTATTTTCATCATAAAGTTTTCATCTTCTAACGAATTTTATTATTGTGATGAAGTCCTTAGAACCATTTAAGTTCGATAAAGAGAGAATTTATCGATTAGTTCTTAAAACTATTCATGATCAAATGATAGACTGTTAATAAGGATGACAACATCTATCGAGTATAGATCGCTGTGTGCCATATAGGTTGATTATCCTCTTAACTAAGGAGTGTGAAGATAGTGGTATGATATACAGATGAGATATAAGGGTACATCGTCATTGAACGTGACCAACTCTAGAGCATTCTGCTATCGAGAATATCTCTGATGGAATATAGATATAAGTATCTCTTAGACCTAAGATCGTCCCAGTGGCTAGTAAGCAATTCACTGTGCTTTGGTACCGGACTAACTAAATTTTTAATTTAGTAACGAAAGACTTTTGGGCACAGTCAAGTACTTGCAAAGTCGGTGTGTGATCAAAATAGAATTGATGACTCCAAGAGTTGGAGAAGAATGTATCACTGTATTTCAATATATCAAAATCTTGGCTAGGATAATTCATGAGATAGATTTGATAGTTTTGAAATACAATGTGGACAGTCTGATCAGAGTTGACAGTTGAACTCTAAGGTGTCCTATAAGTATTTTGATTAGGGGGATAAATTATATGGAAACTATATCCATATCGGTTCTAAAGATATTATTCTACACATTCAACCTATCCGATCGTTGGATACCATTGCTAGATGATCACTTCGATTGATATAAGAATTTATTCTTGTACTACTGACTTAGGATCGAACCTATGAGGTCAGATACATTAGAGTTCATGATCTGATCGGATGGTTGATCAATGATTAAGAATCATTCTAGGGTTAAACGATTAATATGATTGATGTTTAACCTAGTGCAAGTATTATAGGAGGATCGATTAGTAATTAGATTATTAATTAACTTAATCTAATTAAATTAAAAGATTGAGATTAAGTTTAATTAAATATAATTTAATTAGATTTGGTTTGGACTTGATTGGATCAAGTCTAATTGGTTTATTGGATAAGCCAAGTGCAAGAAAAAATTGATCCTAGTTCAACTAGGACTTAGGTCAACCCAATTTTTTAATTTGATTAAAAAATTAAATCAAAATTAAATATAATTTTATTAAATTTTTAATTAGATTAGGATCTAATTTAATTGGGTTGATTTACTTTTGGTTTAATTTGGTTTGAGAAACCATATGGACCAAGTCAAATGAGGAGTCTTAGTGTGACTAGGAACTTCTATCTTTGCACCACCTATATCCCACACACCCCACATCCCTCTCTCTCTATTTTGGTGTGAATTCTCTCTCTCCTTGAAGTTCATGCATGCCCAACCTCTCTCTCTCTTTCCTACATGGTGTTTTGTTTTGGGCCAAGACATCTAAGGTAGTTAGTTTCCAAGTTTCCTATTCTATTGGATAGAATTTTAGGAAACTTGGACTCTTCCCTATTGCCGCACCCCACCCTGATTTTTCTTTGAATTTCCATGGTAAAAAGAGGACTTTTGTGCGCCTCTCTCTGGTAGTCCATGGCAAAAAGAAAGAAGGGGGCGCCCAAGTATTGGGCACCCCAACTAGTTGCCTTATTTGCTCTTACCTTATCTAGGTATTTGACCTAGACAAAGACTCTTCTATATCTTAATATAAGAAGAGTCTTTTGGCCTGAATTTTAGAGTAATTCTAGACCATTGAGAGAGGTTTTGGGCATGTGAAAATTAGAGGAAAAAGCTTCTTGGGTGTTGATTTTTTATAGACACCAATCTAGATGTCTAGGTGAGAGAAGAAAGAAAAAGAAGAGGATTTTCTTCTAGAGTTTCTTCTATTCATCCCTTTTCCTCCATCTTTGAGATTTATTTTTGAGAGTCTCAGATCTAAAGTCTCTTCTCTTTCTTTTGATCTTTGGAGAATTCAAATCATAAAGAAGAAAGCACTGGATCAACCATCGAAGAAGGATCAGCACAGTACTAACATATATACTGTCCTGATTTTTAAAGATCAAATTCTAATCGGGATTCATGGATTCATGTGGATATCTCTTAGAGGTTGGATGTATATGTGGCTTAGAGCTTCATCCTCAAGTCTGGATCAGTAAGTTAGAATATCTAACTTGCACAGATAATATGGATCTGATCTTCTGTTATATACCTACAATAGATCTAGTATAGATCTGTGTTGATGCGATCAACACCTATTTTTCTTTCTTATATTTTTAATTTTTAATTTAATCTCATATCATAATCATGTAATAGGATCTTAGATCTAGGATCTTCTTTGATTTTATGAATAAATTTTGATTTATTCCAGTCTTATGCTGCCTGATCTTGAAAAAGTTTCAAGATCTAGCCCTAAAATCCTAGATCTGATTCCTTCAATTAGTATCAGAGTTTAGATTTATTATTATATGATTATTTTTATATATTTAGATTATTTTTTAGATTAAATTTTATTTATAATCTAATTATTAAATTTAAAATTAAAAATTATGATCACATGAATCGATATAAGATTGTCCTGCTGTAAGGTTTATTCCTTACAGTGGAAAGGTTATCCTAATACGTGCTGATTTAAAATATTAATCATAAAATTTTAGATTAGATCTAAAAAAATTTATGATCTGATTAAAAATATTTTAATTTAATTTTAATCATCATAAATATGTTAGATTTAATCTAAGATAATTTATAATTGATTGAAATTAAAATTATTTCAATTACATGAACCTGTTTAGATTAGATCTAAAGTAATTTCATGCTTATCTTATTTGTATATTGATTATTAATCAAACATGCAACTTGGTTGGTAGAATCATGTTGTTAAAATATTTTATATATATAAAAATTATTTTCAAAAAGTCAAACCCCAACCCTCAGTCCAAAACTTAATTAAAAATTAAGAAGTTGTTTGATTAGGATCTATGATTGTGAATTGAAGATCCTAAGATACAAATCATAACACATTGGGTTAAATAGATTAGTGAAGATTAGGTCCATTAATTAGATTAGACCTAGGATTAGATTAAAGAATGAATTTAATTAGAGAATTGACTATATCTAATCAATTATTTATCTTAGATTAGGTCAAGGATTCTCTAGATCAATTACAATAGTTGTAGTTGGTCAAGTCCATGTCTTTAATAAGATCCAAGATGAACTTGATTCTTGACTACGTAGTCTAGCATGAATTATTAAGTTGATCTAATCGAGACTAATTAAATCAGTTGGTGTCTAAGATAAATTAGACTGATGATCTTTAATTGGCAGCCTGCTTATCTGACCATTTTTGATGGTCTCTAAGATAAGCTTTGACAGATCCTCCCATCGATCGAACTTATTTGGTCTTTTGATGAAATTATGTTTTGATCAGATTACTTGACTTTTCAAGCTGACCCATGTCAGCTAGGTAAATCAATGTGACTGATTTAGGTGCTCCTAGACCAACCTATTAATGGTCTCCCCTAAGCTGACTTGGTGAAGCCAGTGGAAGGATCATGATAAGCTTATTCATCTAACATTCTCTCTCTAAATCAAATCAATTAAATCTTCTAAAATTATTAGATCCTTAAAATGAATTAATTATGGTGATAATTAGATCATAGCCTCCTATTAAGTGGGTGATAATGGGTCCATCAGTTGGATAATCATTGGAGGCCTAAAGATCTGGTGCTTATCGATTGATAAAATTATCATTCATAATATGATTTCTTGACTGCATCTTTCTAAATGATGGTTATGTTGATCAACCAAAATTGGATTTAATCATTCATTGATTTGATGGACCAAGTATGGTCATATTAATGGTTGGACTTAATCGGATCTTTTTCAGTGGAGGCCAAAGCCCACTAATTAAGGACTGGGGCAAAATTAAATTATTAAAAATTATTTAAAAAAATAATTGGTTATGAATCTATCCTTAGATATACATGGGTTGACCAACTAAAGTTGGGCTCGTGTGCAGTCTATGTGGATTCCAGTATCTATTAAAAAATTAGGATAATTTTTTGAATTAGAGGTAGAGGTTATCAATTCGAATAAAATAGTAGAAGAATCTTTCGATTAAAATCCAAATCTTTAGATTTAATGAATTAATTACTAATTAGATTTTGGTTTTTTTTGTGCAGATATGACCACTTTTCTATCGCTCCGATCATTGTTGGATAATAATAAGTTGGTAGGATCCAACTTCGATAGCTAGTATCGAAAGTTGAAGATAGTACTGAAGCATGAATAGATTCTATATGTGTTAATGATCCTTTATCTAAGAAGCCAGCTCCCAATGCATGCGGAACATGTAGGATTTGGTATGGTGCTCCCAAGCCTTGAAAAGTCATGGGAGGAGTTAGAGTGTTGGCTCCAGAAGACTAGGATGGGCGTGAGTCCTATGACAAGGACAGAAGTTGTCCTAGAAAGAAGGCGACGTGTAGTCCTGCATGGACTCGAGGTTCAGGTGTGAGGATCTTGAGAGGCTTGGTAGGTGCTCTAGAGATCTGAGATACAAGATGGAGCAAAGGACCAAAATCGGGAGAAGAATCAGTCAAGATAAAGGACGACACACAGGCAGGCTAGCTCGGACACGCAGTCAAGCTGGCTCGAGCTGAGATCGAGCTGACTCAGGGTGTAGTCGGACCGACTATCTCAGGCAAATAGAAGATAGGGTTCAGATGATATGCAGTTGAGTCAACTCGGCTACTGATAGAGCCGACTCGATGGTGACGAACAGAACTGAATAAAATTTTCTGTTTGGAATCTTAGGACCTGATCCAATAAGATCTTAAGGTGGCTACTCATGTATGGATCGAATTTAGATCCAGAGGATGAGAGCATGGGAGACATAGATGTACATGATCTCGATGAATGCTTTCATGTATTCGGTTAGCCTAAGAGAGTTTTTTCAGTTGGAGTTTGGGTTTATTATGGTTCATGCGATATAGTAGAAATTCTAGGATATATAAATCCAGGTATTGTAATCTTTATAATAAAGTAAAATCAATACATAGCTTTTCTTCCTAACTCTCTTCTCTCTTTTCTCTCTAGTTCCAATGCCAAGCCCTAGGTGCTGCCATTTTTACTCTTCTTCATATTTCTGGATTAACATCCAGATTCGTATAAGAGATCGAATTTACGACTGTGATTTTGAGCAACCATAGGCATAACAATCGATATTAAATCAATACCAATTGTTCCAATACTTTGTATCAAAGTCTGGTTAAGCATGAAGGAAGAAGAAGATAAGGTTTTAGTAGAGATCAGCAGCAAGATTCAGATTTAAGATTTTCTCCAGGCTTCGTGAGGAAGAAAGTGATCTAAGGGCTGCTGTCCACCGTTCCTAATCAAGATAATTTTTTAGATCTATCGGTTTGTTATTTTTGATTTAGTTTGATCATGGAGAATAGTGAGTTGAAGATAGGATTTGAGAAGTTTGATGAAAAAGATAGTTTCATGATGTAGAAGGTTAGGATGGAGGATCTGCTAATTCAGATAAGACTAAATTCAGCCTTAGAGGATAGGCCAGAGGAGATGATAAACAAGAAGTGAAAGTCCTTGAAGAAAAGGGCATGTATCACGATTAAAGCTTGTCAGACAGATGAGGTGCTATATGATGTGTTAGAGGAGAAAACACCCTAAGGTTTGTGATCAAGGTTATATCGATTGTACATGGGGAAAAATATATGCAACAAGTTAGTGCTGAAGAAGCAACTATATAGCCTTTGGATGCAGGAGGATTAGGATGTTGCGAGACATATTCAGCATTTTGACTAGATGAGCATGGACTTGCTCAACATTGGGATAGAGTTCAAAGAGGAGGATAAGAATTTATTGCTACTATATTCGCTATTCAGGAGCTTCGATCCATTGGTAACTACACTACTGTATGGTAAGAAGATACTGGTGTATGAGGAGATCGTATTAGTGCTCAGATCCAATGAGCAGCGAAAATGAATGACGAAGAGGGAGGTCTTCCAGGAGGATCTTGTGATTTCAGAAAGGCCTAGGTAAGGAAAGAAGAAGGGTCAGCGAAAGGGCAGTAATGGGTCCAAGAAGTGCTTCAAGTATGGTGAAGTAAGGTACTTGAAGTGGGAGTGTCTGCTTTGGAAGAAGTGTAAGGAAGAAGAAAAATTAGATTTCATTATTTCAATCGCTGAAAGTGAAGAGTTGAATAAGCTCTTGATGATTTTGGAGGAGCCTACGAGGTGCAGTGTATCCAAGATAGTTTCGGAGGGATCCATAGAGTGCGGAGGGTCCGAAAGAGTAGTGACTGTCTTTGAGGTGCAGTGGTGGGCTCAGTAGTACAACATTGAGTGGTTGGCCTCAGGAGACTCAGTTATAGAGTCAGCTTCTACGATATCAGGAGGACTTCGATTTCAGGTAGAGCACCTAGCAGAGGTGGCTTTATAAGTGGAGAGAGTTTTGACATAAGTTCAGAGTGGAGGAGTGCAGGAGGATCAATATCTTAGCACCAATATTAGAGATGTACAGTTCCAAATGGAGCAGCACGTGCGGGTGGATAGATGAAGTTCTGAGGAGACCGTGTCAAGGTATAAAGCGGGTGTTGGCATAGGATTGCTGCAGATTTTTCATGAAAGTCCAGGATAAATAATGCAGTTGCCAAGTAGAATGGTGCCTACAACTCTAAGGATGGTGCAAAGGTGCAAGTCAAGATCTTCAGCAGTGGAGGCAGTCATCCCAAAGGCCTCAAAGGAAGCTTAGTAATTGAAAAAAGATGGCAGTGGTAAGATGTGCACAAATGGCTGTCGGGACATGCAATGACAGCGAGATCGAGCAGAAGAATATTGTTAGGTGTGTTAAGACTTGGATGCACCAAGATGGAGATTGTAGGATTTGGTGTGGTGCTCCCAAGCCTTGAGAAGTCATGGGAGGAGCCAGGGTGTTGGCTCCAGAAGACTAGGATGGGTGTAAGTCCTAGGGTTAGGATAGGAGTTATCCTAAGAAGAAGGCAGCATATAGCCCTGCACAGACTCGAGGTTTAGGTGTGAAGACCTTGAGGGGCTTGGTAGGTGTTTCAGAGACCTAAGACATAAGGTGGAGTAAAGGACCAAAGCCAGAAGAAGAATAAGTCAAGATAAGGGACTGACACATAGGCGAGCTGGCTCGAATATGCAGTCAAGCTAGTTCGGACCGAGATCGAGCCAACTTGGGGTGCAGTTGAGTCGGTTGTCTCAGACAGATAAAAGATAGGATTTGGATGATATGCAGTCGAGCCAGTTCAGTTACTTATAGAGTCGGCTCGATGGTGGTGAACAAAATTGGATGAGGTTTTCTGTTTGGGATCTTAGAGCCTGATCCAATAAAGTCTTAAGGTGGCTAACAATCGGTATCAAATCAGTACCAATTATTCCAATAGAATAGTCAGAGACACTTATCAAAAGTGGCTCAATGATCGAACTATGGTATGCTGCATTATATTGATTACCATGAGCGACGAGTTCAGTCGTAGATTCGATATAGCTCAGCCAAAGGATATGCTTCAAGTATTGAAGAATTCTTTTGGCACACCCAATGATATTGAAAGGCACAAGACTAGTTATGCCATCTTTAATGCTAGGATGCGGGATGGAGCCTTTGTCACTGATCATGTACTGTACATGATTGAGCTAATAGAGCGATTGAGGAAGGTCGGCTTTCTCTTGCATAAGCTGATTGAAAAAGATGCAATACTGAACTCGCTGCCCAAGTCCTTTCTTCCATTTCTTACTCATTATAGAGTGACAAAGCCTAAAGTAGACTACCACGAATTACTGGGGTTGCTTCAGAACTTTGAGAAGAATCACCAACTCCACAAAGAGTCAATGAACTTAGTGGGAGGTTCGTCTTCTGGTTCTCTATCCTTTATGAAAGGAAAGAAGAATAAGAAGAAGAAGGGCAAGAAAGTGCAAGTTCAGGTTAGGATATCTGTGCAGGGCCAGATCAGGAAGATCAAGCTCGATAAGAGTCAAGCTGAATGCTTCTTTTGTAAGAAATGGGATACTGAAAGAGAAACTATCCTCAGTATATTGCCTTCTTGGATCCAAACAGGCAGAAAAAAAAAGCAAGCTATTACTAAGCAAGGTATTTATATGATAACTCCTTGTAATTTTTCTATTTGTGATTATACTGACTGGATATTGGATACCGATAGCTCTTACCATATTTGCAATTCGTTGTAGGGATTATAGGTCAGTAGAAGATTCGAATAAGATGAGAGGTTTCTGAATGTTGGAGATGGAAGACCAGCTTCAATTCTAGCATTAGAAATCTTGAAACTTGTATTTGAGTTCCATACTATTGTTCTTGATGATTGTCTTTTCTATCCAAGTTTTTTTTTAAATATCATTTCTACAGGCCTTTTGGCCAAAAATAATTATAAAATTTTAATAAAGAAATAGTTTTATAATATCATTATGAATGGTGTTACTATTTTCTTTAGATATTTGTATAATTATGTATATATTATCATAATCTATTAACGTAGTCTATTCAACTAGCAAGCACCCTAAATTAGCTAGTGTGTCAGATATCTACTTATGGCACTATAGGCTAGGTCACATAAACAAAAATAGGATAAATAGGTTGACTCAAGAAAGAATCCTTGAAGTCAGTGATTGTGAATTACTTCCAACCTATGAATCTTGTCTTCTTGGTAAAATGATCAAGTCATCTTTTACTAAAAAAGATGAGAGAGCGACTGAGCTCTTAGGTCTAGTATATATTGATGAATGTGGATCAATGAGCATATATGCCAGAGGTGGATATTTCTACTTCATCACTTTTATAAATGATCTATCCAGATATGGATATGTCTATCTGATGAAACATAAGTCGGATTCATTTAAAATATTCAAACGATTCTGAAGTAAAGTAGAAAAATAAACTAGAAATAGTATCAAAACTCTTCGATCTGATTGAGGAGGAAAATACCTTTCTGGTAAGTTTCTCACATATCTAAGAGAGAATGAGATTCTTTCTTAATAGACTCCTCTAAAAATACCACAGTATAATGGTGTGTCTAAAAGAAGGAATCAAACTTTGTTAGACATGGTCCGATCCATGATGGATTTTGTCAGCTTATCGATATCCTTCTAACGATATATACTCGAATCGACTTGCTATCTGTTAAATAGGATTTCAAGTAAGTCCGTAGTTAAGACTCCATATGAGATATGGATGAGGCGTAAGCTAGCACTTTCACACCTTATAATCTGAGGGTGCCTGACTTATGTCAAATGGTTAGTTACAGATAAAGATCTAGGTCTGACAAGTGCACATTCATAGGAACCTCAAAGAGACAAAGGGATACTTTTTCTACCATATTGATGAATAAAAGGTGTTCGTTAGTCTTAAGATAATCTTTTTATAAAAGAAGTTTCTTGGTGAAGGAACTGTTGCCGCTAAGGTTGAACTTGATGAAGTTCAACAGGTAAAAAGATCAACATCTATAGCTGAACCTGAGTCGGATATGATTAGATCAAATTCGAAGCTTAATGTACCTACATCATTAAGATGATCCGGTAGAGTACCACATCAGTCGGACAAATACTATGATTTCTTGGTTCGAAATGGTGATCCCATCGAACTCGATGAGAACGATGAGGATCCAATCACCTATATAGATGCAATGCAGAGATCTAATTTTGAGAAATGGTTTGAGGTCATGAAGTCTGAAATGAAGTCCATGAAGGTCAACGATGTGTGGACATTGGTTGACCCACCTGAAGGGATTAAATTTATTAGGTGTAAGTGGATCTTCAAAAAAAAAGGGGCGCAGATGAAAATATGGAGATCTATAAAATCTGTCTGGTTATCAAGAGATATCATCAACATTATGGTATTGACTATGACAAGATATTTTTTTCTATGCCAATGCTCAAATCTATTCAGATAATACTTGTGATAGCTGCCCATCTGGATTATGAGTTTTGATAGATGAATGTGAAGATAGCTTTTCTAAATGGAGAGCTGATCGAAGAGGTGTATATGATATAACCTAAGGAGTTCACATCCATAGATGAGTCCAAGGTGTGCAAGCTTCATAGATCCATTTATGGTTGAAGCAGGCATCCCGAAGTTGGAACATATATTTTGATAAGATGATCAAAATATATGACTTTTTTAAGAATGAAGAAAAGCCCTACATTTATAAATGGGCAAATGATCCAGCAGTGATATTTCTTATCTTGTACGTGGATGACATTCTCTCAATCAAGAATGACATCCCCATACCGTAGGGAATAAAAGTTTGATTGTCAGTTCTCCATGAATGACTTGGGTGAAGCATCCTACATCCTGGGGATGAAGATTTACAGGAATAGATATAAAAGGATGCTTGGATCATCCCAGTCTACGTATATAGATACTATGCTGAAGAAGTTCAGTATGAAGAATTTCAAAAAGGGATATCTTTCGATAGGCCATAAATTTTTTTTCTCTAAAAAAGATTATCCGATAACTCCTGAAGAGAGAGAGCATATGAGTAGAGTCTCATATACTTTGGTAGTGGGGTCTATCATATACGCCATGACATATACGAGACTAGATATGACATGCTCATTAGGAGTAGTGAGTAGATACCAATCTAATCCTAGAAAAAATCATTGGAAAGTGGTTAAAGTCATCCTTAAGTATTTGAAAAATACTAAGAACTAATGGTTGGTTTATGACGAGTCAAATTTGAAACTTATGGGATTCACTGACTCAAGCTTTTAGTCTGACCATGATGACAGTAGAAGCGTATCGAATTATATCTTTACTCTAAATGATGGAGCCATCTACTGGAAGAGTTTCAAGCAGCATACTATGGCAGACTCTGTTTGTGAGGCGGAGCATATCACAGCATTAGATGCCGTGAAAGAAGCTGTATGGCTGAAAAAATTCATCATTGAGCTTGAAGTAGTATCCTCTCTTGATGGTCTGATCCTGCTCTACTGCGATAGCATTGGTGCTATAGCTCAGGTGAAGGAATCGAAGGTATACCAGCAGACGAAGCACATTTTACGTTGCTTTCATCTGATCCGAGAGATCGTGGACCAAGATGACGTCGATCTTTAGAAGATCGATGAAAATGAGAACTTGGCCGATCCCTTCACTAAAGCTCTGGCGATAAAGAAATTCGACAACCACAAGTCAGAGGTAGGTATTAGATACTATACCGAGTGGCTTTAGGATAAGTAGGAGTTTTTGAAAAATGTGTTCTAAAGTCAATCATCGGTCTGTTAATGATTGAGCTATATTATAATTATAATTAATTTATTAATAAATAAAATAATTTTTTTAAAAATTTTTATCATAAAGTTTTCATCTTCTAATAAATTTTATTATTATAATGAAGTCCTTAGGACTTTTTAGATTTGATAAAGAGAGAATTTATTGATTAGTCCTTAAAACTATTCACGATCAAATGATAGGCTGTTAATAACGACGACAGCGTCTATTGAGCATAGGTCGCTGTGTGCCATATAGATTGGTTGTCCTCTTAACCAAGAAGTATGGAGATACTGGTATAACATATATGTAAGATGTAAGGATATATCGTTATTGAACGTGACCAACTCCAGAGCATTCTGTTGTCGGCTCTGATGGGATATAGGTATAAGTATTCATTAGACCTGAGATCGCCTCAATGACTAGCAAGCAACTCACCGTGCTTTGGTACCAGACTAATTGAATTTCTAATTCAGTAATAAAAGATTTTTGGACATAATCAAGTACTTTCGAAGTCGGTACGTGATCAAGATGAGATTGACCATTCCAAGAGTTGGAGAAGAATATACCACTATATTTTAATATAACAAAATCTTGGCCAGAATAATCCATGAGATAGATTTGGTATTTTAAAATATAATGTGGATAGTTTGATCAAAGTTGATAGTTGAACTTTGAGATGTCCTACGAGCATTTTGGTCAAGAAAATAAATTATATGAAAATTATATCCATATGGATTCTAAGAATGTTGTTCTACATATTCAACCTATCCAATCATCGGGTACCATTATTAGATGGTCACTTCGATTGGTATAAAAATTTATTTCTATGCTACCGACTTAGATTCGGGCCTATGGGATCACACACATTAGAGTCATGATTTGATCGGATGGTTGATCAACGATTAAGAATCGTTCTAGGATTAAATGATCAATATAATTGATGTTTAACCTAGTGCAAGTATTGTAGGAGGATCGATTAATAATTAGATTGTTAATTAGCTTAATTTGATTAAGTCAGAGGGTTGAGATTAAGTCTAATTAAATATAATTTAATTAAATTTAGTTTGGACTTGATTGGATCAAGTCCAATTGGTTTATTGGATAAGCTAAGTACAAGGAAGAACTAATCCTAGTTCAACTAGAACTTGGGTCAACCTAATTTTCTAATTTAATTAAAAAATTAAATTAGAATTAAATCTAATTTAATTAAGTTCTTAATTGAATTAGGATCTAATTTAATTGGGTTGATTTGCTTCTGCTTTAATTTGGTTTGAGAAACCATATGGACCAAGTCAAATGAGGAGTTCTAGTGTGACTAGGAACTTCTATCATTGCGCCACCTATATCCCACTCACCCCACGTCCCTCTCTCTCTCTCTATTTTGGCATGAATTTTCTCTCTCCCTGAAGTTCATACTACTATAAAAATGGCTTGTGGCAGCGCTTACTATAGCAGCGATTTTCGAAACCGCTGCCATAGCACCCACGGTAGTGATTTTCGTTAACCGCTGTTATAGATCGAACCTATAGCAGCGATTTTTGCAACCGCTGCTATAAATCCGATATATAGTAGCGATTAATGAAAACCACTATTATAGGTCGGACCTATAGTAGCGGTTATAAAAAATTACTGTCGTAGGTCGATTTATAGCAGCGTTTCATTATAACCGCTGCCATAAATTGGACCTATAGCAGCGGTTAGTAGGAACCGCTGTTATAATTTGATTTATGACAGCGGTTAATTGTAATCACTACCATATATATATATATATTTTAAAATATTATATAATTTTAAAATTTAATATTCATCTTCATCATTCATTATCTAAATAATTATCATTAGAGTATCATTGCAAAAGATCACCTCGATCTGATGGTCCTAGCTTCGTCGATCAAAAAAATTCAATTTCGATGACCACGAATGATGATGCAATGATCTGATAGATGGAGACTTCTGATGGATCCAAAAATCTGCAACGATAATCTCATTGATATTTATAGCGTACTATCAAAGTTTTACTTTAATCGGATATCATTATCTTGGTCAATTTAGTATAGGTTAGTTTTGACCATTAAATGATAAATGATTGATCAAAGGACCAAATGATGTCGATTATGAGATAATTCTTTTTATAAATGATCTTAGCTACTATTTTAATTATTTTTTATGATGGTGATTATAAAATTTAACTTGTGAGATGAAAAATGATCTAAAACTATACATATCCTGATAACCATTCTAAAATTTCACTGGTTATTATGCTCATACTTTTATAATATCTGCTTAACATGAATAGTTTATAAGAAAATAATTTAAATTTTACTATCATCATTGTATAAAATTTTTAAAATTATAATAAAGATCATTTAACTAAAATATTATCTCGTAATTGAATGCCGTTTAATCCTTTGATCGCTTATTTTTAATTTAACGATCGAAATCATTCCATACTAAATTGACCATGATAATGATATTCGATTAAAATAAAACTTTGATAGTATGCTACAAACATCATCGAGATCATTGTTGTAGATTTTAGATCCATCAAAGATCTCCATCTATCATATCATCGCATCATCATTCGTGATCATCGAAATTAAATTTTTCTGATCAATGAAGCTAGGGCCATCAGATCAAAGCGATCTTTTGCAACGACACTCTAATGATAATTATTTAGATAATGAATGATAAAAATGAGTATTAAATTTTAAAATTATATAATATTTAAAAAAAAAATAAAAAAAATATTTTTTACCTATGGCAACGGTTATCAAAAATCACTGCTATAGATCGAAATCTATGGCAGCAATTTTGGATAACTGCTGTCATAGATCTATGGCAGTGGTTCGATAACCGCTGTCGTAGGTTAGGTTAAAAATTTCTAAATTTTTTCTTTTCTTCCGTGCGTACTCAATCTCTCTCACTTTCTCTCCCCCCTCCTCTTCATCGTCGGTGAAGCTCCTCCCCTCCGACCGGTGTCGCCCCTCCTCCCCCCTCCGATCGATGTCGCCCCTCCTCCCCCCGACCGATGTTGCCTTTTCTCCTCCCAACTAGTGTCACCCCTCCTCCCTACCGACCGACATCGCCCCTCCTTCCCTCGATCGATGTCAACCCCCTCCTCTCCGATCGGCGTCGCCCCTCCTCCCCCTCGATCGGTGCCACCCCTCCTTCCTCCTTCCTCTTCGGCCCTCCATCTTGGTCATCCATTCCTGCCACCCGCCACCCCCAACTCGAGCCCCCACCCCTCCATCCAACCCTCTCTCGGCCTCCAGCGAAAGCCCTCCTCCGACAAACCCACATCCAACTCTCCCTCGGCCCCCTATGAAACCTCCTTTGGGCGAACCCTCCTCCACCCTCGTTCGGCCCCCCACGAAACCCCACCCCCGCCCCCCCGTCCCTCCATCCGACCTTCCCTCAGTCCCTAGCGAACCCCCCTCCGACGAACCCCCATCCGACCCTCCTTCGGCCCCCACAAAATTTTACCCCCCCACCACCACCATTCTGATCCTCCCCCGATCGAGTGCGAAGCCTCCTTCGGCCTTCTTGTCACTGTGCCCCCTCCCCTGGCCCCCCATCCCTGGCCGCCCCTGCTCTCTCTCTTTTTTCTTTTTTCTCTCTTCTCTATCTCACTATCTTGCTTTTATTTTATAGGTTACCTCTAGTGCCATCATCCTCCTCTAGCATCGTCACCGACGATCCTCGGAGCTTTCGATGTGACCCACTCTCTATAGCCATAGGTATAATTTTTTTAATTTTATAGTATTATTTATTAATTATGTATATTTAGAATAATTTATAAAATATTTATAATAAATATTATAAATATTATAATTATCTACATACCATAGTTTTTGGATCGTGCCGTGGTGGTAGCCTTGGACCGTGCCATATCGACGGCTGTGGACTAGATCTATCAACGGATTGGGTTTGGATTGAAATCTGAATATTCAGATCTGAACCTAATTTTAATTACTGGTACTGGATCCAAATTTGAATATCCAATGGATCTGTACTTAAGAGAGGAAGGGAGGGATCTGACCTCGTCGCCATCATTGGGAGGGAGGGGGTCCGATCTCACCGATGAGGAAGATCGAGAGAGGAAGAGTGGGAGATCGAGAGAGCGAGAGAGGGAGGGAGGGGGTCCGGCCTCATCGGCATCACTGAGAGAGATGGGGTCTGGCCTTGCCGATGAGGGAGATCGAGAGAGTGAGAGAGGGAGGGATGGGGTCTAGTCTTGCCGACGAGGAAGATCGAGAGAGGGAAAGAGGAAGATCGAGAGATAGAAAAGCTAGGAGGGAGGGGTTTGGTCTCACTGCCATATCGGCAAGAGAGATCGAGAGAGAGAGGGAGTGATCGAGAGGATGGCACATAGCCAAGCCAGCTCAGATACACAGTCGAGCCAGCTCGGGTCGTGATCGAGCCGATTGGGGGAGGATCCTAGTCGGATGTCTCAGGCATGAAGCCGACTGTCTCGAGCACGAAGTCGGCTCAGCTTTCGAGTGAATAGAATTTGATATGTTATGATGTTATATTAATTAATATTCATTAACGTTGTAAGTTATGATGGCACTGAAATATCATCTAGCTTTTACCCCTGTCTCTCGGTGGGTTATGCACAGTTCAGCATCTAAGGAGCAGTCGGAGCATACTCCATCTACCTCGGCATTGACTGCTCAGAAACCTTCACCGTTAGTATCTACTCCACTGGTGGTATCTAATCCACCGACAGCTGAGCCTCTACCATCGCAGGCATTTGAGTGTACATTTTTATTATATTAGCATAATTTTATTTTTTATATAGTATTTGTATACTTATATATTTGCATAACGTATTTGCATTATAGATGCATCATCCAGTCAGACATTTCATGGTCCTACACGTATGGCATACGTGTGGAACCTCCAGCATCAGATGATGGTGCAATATGATGTGGAGGGGACGTCGGTAGGGAAGATCATGCGGGAAATGCATTCCTTTTTTGGAGTGCTTATGAGGTGGTGGGACATCATTTTCATAGAGCCCAGAGATTGATGTTTGATGGATGATGCAATCAGGGATCGGGTATGGAAGGAGATATGGATAAATATGTGCATCTTAGTTATGTTTATGCATTTTATATGTTTACACTATATATGTTTAATTAGAATAATTTTGTAACTGATTTTTGATAAATTTGTGCAGAGAAGGTACGATTTCTCTGATCATGAGAGGGCTCGAGATGTCCAACTGAAGAAGATTAAAAAGTTGTACTGAAGTTATAAGGTCAAGCTCCACAGAGAATGACTTGAGCATCAATGAGACACTCCGAAGGAGCTTGTTTTCTGAATATAGGACTATCCTTCGAGTCAGTGGGAGAGGATGGTTAGACACTAGAGGAGCCTGAAGTTTGAGATAAAATTTTTAATTTTTAAATTTTTTAATATGTTTAAAATTTTATTTAAATATTTTTTAAATATTTAAATATTTATTAGGCTACCTTCCATCAGAATCGAAGAATCGTACAGTCCAAGAGTATACAAATACTCTAGACCATGAGTCTATGGCCAGTCGTGTGCATAAAAAGATAATTAATTCTAAATCTTACTAGATAAATTAAATTTATATTTTTTATCATCTTTTTGATAAATTTATTTTTATTATAGTTGATGAGAGATAGAGTGATGCCCAGCCATAGTGAGATCTTTCGATCCAACCGCATGGACAAGACGGGCAGGCCGATGAGCATCATGATCGAACGTATTTTTATAAGTATTAAATATATTAGTATATATGATTAGAATTATAGTATTTCTTATAAAATTTTATTTTAATTTATAATTATAGAATCAGTTAGATGGGCTCGCGAGCGAGGGCCTGGATACCTTTGAGCCCCATGACCATCTGTCTTAGGTCTTGAGGTCTGAGCACTCTAGGTGGATTCGATGCAAGCCTAGACACACATCGATGAGCTACTGATCCGAGGTGAGCATCTTCTCACAGACTTTTGATGTCGTCAGTTGGAAGGAGCTTGAGAAGGCGTTGGCACGGATAGATCATGCTGCGATGCAGGTAGATCGGGCTGAGGAGCGCACATCTCATCTGGAGGGCATCGTGAGAGGTTGATGCTCAGTGTGCATTTTGGAGTCACGGGCTTCAAAAATATATTGGCCCATATTCTAGCTTCAACTTCGACTCCGGCTCTAACTCTAGCTCCAACTCCAACTCCGACTCTCGGTGACGACAATGACGACGATAATGTAGATTTAAAAGACTTTTGATGTATTTTATTTTTTTTAAAAATATTATAATAAATTTTATTCGATAATAAAATTTTAGTATTTTAGAATAATTTTTATATTTATTATATTTTTTTATATTATATATTTATATTTATCAGATAAAATATATTAAAAAATAAAATTTTTATTTTTTTAATTATTCAAGATCTATGACAGCGGTTTTATAACCGCTGTCATATCTGTGCCAACCGCTAGCATAGATTCGATGTTAACTGCTATATTAGATCTATGGCAGCGGTTAAGAAATCGCTGCTATATTACCTATGGCAGCGATTATGTAACTGCTGTCATAGGATATCTATAGCAGTAGTTACATAACTGTTATGATAGATCGATCTCTTGCAGTGGTTCTAACAATCGCTGCAATAATCGCTGTCATAGAGCTACGACGATGGCCGCAGTAGCAGTGGTTAGAAAACCGATGTCATAGCCTATGACAATAATTTTTTGGGCTACGGCAGTAGTTATAAACCACTGCCATAGCCCTTTTTTGTAGTAATACTTAATTCAATTTCTCACAAATATTCGGCATCTACTCGACTACTTCCTCGGGTTCTCACCAACTATCAGAATCGATGATGGTTATTCAGTAAGAGAATTGATTGCCCTTAAATGTGGCACGCAATAGTTGCCCATGAGTGGCCCATTACTCCATCTTAACCATAGTTAATAAAGTAACCATCCACTAAATGCCATAACTCCCATGTTCCGAACATTCAGGAATAAGAGTTACATAGTAATGGCATCCCTTACTCTATAAATACCGATAAACTAAGGAAAATCGGGTGAGCTCATTATAAACTTTATTTTTTGTCTCTGCCCTAGAGCTATTCTCTTTCTTTGGCTGACTTAACCATCGAAGGATCCCTTCATCGGACAACTTTCGATAAGAGGACTTTTCTTTGCAGGTCTCCTGACGCTCGCCGCATGGGTGAACACTTCGGTCCCAAGCCGACTACTCCACCGAAGGAAGCTCACAATGGATTAGCGCACTAGGTAGGGGAAGGGTATCGATTAAGAAAAGTCACCTCTTAAGCAATCGTCATGACAAAGACAAGAGCTCAAAACACTTCCACAAGTTTCACGTGACGTTCATCATGCCGTGCCACACCGCCGACGGCCCCTAAAGCATCCAATGCTTTACGATCGACAGCAACACCAGAACAATAACAACTTGCTACGATAGCACAGCAAATGAAAGTATTGATGGAGGTTATTCACAATCTCCAACAGTAACATTAATGATAACCAAAAGAGTCGGTGCAGCGTGACTTGCCTTTCCAGCATAGTGATCGGCCGCGCTCTTTGTCATGCCATTCAACTCGATATTTTTGATGGATGGATCATCGACTTGTCCAATGGTCACCCTCGTCAGACTCTCAGCATGCTCCATGTCTTCACTCCAACGATCACCGGTCTTCTTCCCCTCGATGAGTCTCTCAAAAGGGGAAAAGACCACTATCACCATCCAATTCTTCTGAAGAAGGATCTACTCCAAGATTCTTCAACATCCCTATGAATCCCAGCAACGTCTAGAAGAATATGATCGAAAGTTGAGAGAATTCGATCATCGCTTGGAATAACTTCAGCTGAATAATTGAAATCCTATCGACGACTATGGAGTCAGCACCCATCCACCCTTTTTCCATCACATTTTTGATGAACCGATTCCTAGTTGATTCAAGATGCCGCAGATGGAGCTATATGATGATTCCACCGATCTGCTTGACCACCTAGCAAGCTATAAAATCTTGATGCTCATTTAGGGAGCATCTGACGTCCTTCTCTACATTATTTTTTCGACTACTCTCTGGAAAACTGCTTGGATATGGTACTCCGAACTTCAACTGGGGAATATCCACTCATTCGAGCAGTTCGAACAACTTTTCATGGCTCATTTTGGAACCAACCAAAAGACGCCATGGATTTTCGACAGCCTCTTCTCCATTAGACAACCCGATAGAGAACTACTGTGAGATTTTGTGGTGCATTTTAATGCTACCACCCTCGAGGTCTAGGATCTCAATTAGTCTACGACCGTAGCAGCCATGAACCAAGGATTACAAAGTTCCAAGTTCATCTACTCCTTGGATAAAAATCCTCTCCGTATGCATGCCAAACTTCTCGACCGTGCATGAAAGTACAATCACGTCGAGGAAGCTGCTACTGATCAACATCAATCTAGAGACAAAGGTCAGAAGAACAAGATAAAGAAGGATGGAACCTCTTTGGCACACAATCCAGTATCGATCGAGATATAGGCTCCACCTTCCCACCTAGATTCGAAGCCTAAGAATTTCAATAACATGTATGATTTTTACACCCCGCTGACCATCCCTTGTGCATAGATTTTCATAGAGATAGAAAGAGATGGTTATCTTCGATGACTTCACCCGATGAAGTCACAACTCGCATCTCGAGATAGAAAATGCTACTATTGATTCCATCGTGATCATGGTCATGATATCCAGGAGTGCATCCAGCTCAAGAACAAAATTGACCTTAAGGCCCCTGATAAGATAGGGATATCTTGGCAGATATCTCCAAGAATGGCCTGCACAACTGCCCATTGATCCATCATAGCCATCTCTTCGGGAAGAAACTCATGTTCAACCTTCGATGGGCATGATCAACATGATCTCGATAGGATCGAGACTTTGAGGGACAGTCGATTCGGTAAGCTCCTCTAAACGTCGGCGGACACACAATGACATTATTTTTATTGAATAATACTCTCGAGAAGTTCAAACTCCTCATAATGATGCTATTATTATATTCATTATAATAACTAATTATGATGTAAAGTGATGTCTTGTTGATAATGAAAGTTCAACCGACATGATTTTCTATGATACTTTCTCCTGAATGCACCTTTCTACTAACCGACTAAGACCCGTCAATAGCGTCTTAGTTGGATTCATAGGCGATTCAGTTAAAGTAGAAGGAGAAATAGAACTCCCATTTACTATTGGATAATTTCCTCGACAGTCAATCATACACCTCAACTTTCTCATTGTCTAAGTCCCTTCAATCTACAATGTCATCCTGGAAAGATCCGAATTAAATGCTGTCCGAGCGATTGTCTCGATATATGCCTTACTCACATGTTTCTCGATGTAAAATACAACTAAAAAAATAAGAGAAGATCAATAATTCATCCGACAATGTTACTTAACAGTAATAAAAGAAAAACAACCAATTGAAGCTCCTCCCATTGACGGACTCGATCAAAGAGAAAAGGAAAGTTGGGAAGAGCCCGTAGAGCAGCTCATATCAATACCCCTCTATGGTGAGTACCTGACTAAAATTATTCAAGTCGAATCTTCATTAATTGATGAATTATGGAAAAAGCTCATAATCTTCATAAGGAAGAATGCAAACGTATTCGTCTGGTCTACCTTAGATATGTCGGGCATTCCATCAGAAATAATTATTCACCAACTGAATGTTGATGATAAACATAAGCCGGTGAGGCAAAAGAAAAGAAGTTTCGCTCCCAAGCAATAGAATGCCATTGACGAAAAAGTTGACAAGTTATTGGCAGCCGACTTCATTCATGAGACAAACTATACTGATTGGCTTACAAATATTGTAATGGTGAAGAAAGCTAATGACAAATGACGGATATACATCGACTATACCGATTTGAATGAAACTTGTTCAAAAAATAGCTTTCCACTTTTATGAATCGATCAACTAGTTGACGCTATATCAGGCCATCAACTATTTAGCTTCATAAACATCTTTTCCGAATACAATCAAATTTGGATGGCACCTAAGGACGAAGAGAAGACAACATTTATTACCGATAAAAGCTTATACTATTACAAAGTCATACATTTCGATCTCAAAAATACTGGGGCTACTTATCAAAGGTTGGTCAACAAAGTTTTCAAGGATCAAATTGGTCAAAATATAGAGGCGTACATTGATGACATGCTCATTAAGAGTACTGAAATTTCTCTCTATATCGATGATCTAGCCGAAGCCTTCCACGCCCTGAGAAGACACTAAATAAAATTAAGCCTAACTAAGCGTGTCTTTGGGATTACTTCAGAAAAATTTCTTGGTTTTATGGTTACGAAGTGCGGTATCGAAGTCAATCCCTAGAAAATCAAGGTTGTCCTTGACATGAAACTGCCAACTTCTCGTCGGGATATTCAGAGGCTGGTGGGACATGTTGCATCCTTAAGCTGATTTATTTTCAAGTTTGTGGAGCGATGTCTTTTCTTCTTCAAGATTCTTAGGCAAATGAAAGATTTCATTTGGACAGAAGAATGTCAGAAGGCTTTTAACAACCTAAAATAATATTTGAGTTCTCCTCCACTCTTGACGAAGCCAAATGTCGGCGACGAGCTATTCCTGAGCTCAGTGTTAATTTAAGAAGAAAATAAAGTGTAGAAGCCGATTTATTACATAAGTCGAGTACTACATAGAGCAAAAATAAGATATTCTTAGATCGAGAAGGTCATCTTCACCATTATCACAACCATTCAGCAACTACGACCATACTTTCAATATTCGATAAAAATTCTCAAAAATCTCTCCTTATGGACTCTACTTCAACAATCGGATAATTTGAAGAAAATGGCTAAATGGACAATCAAACTCAGTGAGTTTGATCTTTTATATATCCCTCGACCTTCATTGAAAGCTCAAATTCTCACCAACTTCATTATCAAATGTGCACCCACCAAGGATGATCAAATTGAGCATCAATTCCTAGAAAAATCATCGGAGCCTGCATGGATTCTACATGTAGATGGAGCTTCAAATGCACAAGGATGTGGAGCGGGTCTTATTCTAACCAACATTGATGGGATGGTGATTGAGTATGCTTTTTGGTTTGTCTTTAAAGCTTTGAACAATCAAGCCGAATATGAAGCATTGATCATCGGACCAAAGATCACCAAAGATCTCAGTGTAAAATGAATAAAGATATTCACTGACTCACAACTAGTCGTTGGACAATTTCAAGGAGAGTTTGAGGCTCAAGAACCTACCCTTCTCAGACATCTGCAAACCCTACATGCAAATTTTGACTACTTCAAGATTTTTCATATTCCTCACTTGAAGAATATCCGAGCAGATTCTTTATCTTGACTTGCTACCTTCCGGTATGATGAACTCAAAAATATCTTCTTCGAACATCTGGAAAGCCCAAGTATCGATACTAAAGATGAAATTAATCTACCAAACAAAAGTCGGCCATGAGCCGAGTTGGATAGATTCAATCATTTAATTCCTTATCAATAGTATACTACCGACTAATCTTGTCAAAGCATGGTGAATAAAGAAAGTGGCATCTCAATATGTGATCATTAATGATCAACTTTACCGAAGATCATTGTTATTGCCTCTGCTCAAATGTCTTCGGCCCTCTGAAGCTAAATATGCTCTTCGGGAGATAAATGAAGGTATTTATGACAACCACTTGGGGGACAAATCTTTGTCATACAAAATTCTTTAGCAAGGTTATTACTTGCCTATAATGCAGAAAGATGCAACCAACTTGGTATAAAAATGCAATTAGTGTCAGAGGTTTGCCAATGTACAAAGACTCTCCTCTAGTCATCTTGCAACAATCTCGACCCCTTTGGCCTTTCGATGAATGGGAAGTCGACATACTCAGTCCTTTTTCATCTACTAGTGAATAAAGAAAATTCATCATTGTTACAATCGATTATTTCACTAAGTAGGTAGAAGCTGAACCCTTGGCTCAAATAATAGAAATAAAAACTACCGACTTCTTATGAAAATCCATCATTTGCCAATTTGGTCTATCTCGAGTAATTATCACCGATAATGGCCGATAGTTCAATAATGCCAAATTTGAGGAGTTCTATGTCAAATATCATATCATTCAAAAACTTACTTCAGTCGAACATCTGCAATCAAATGGAGAAGCCGAAGTTACCAATAGGACTATCTTATAAGGTCTAAAGACAAGAATCAGATAAGCTAAAGAAAGTTGGGCCGATGAACTTCATAGTGTTCTATGGTCATACCAAACAACTCCTCAAATTCTGATCAGAGAAACTCCTTTCAAGTTAGCATTCAGTACATAAGCCATGATTCTAGTCAAAATTGGTCTACCTTCATCCCGGGTAAAATATTATGATGGATCAACCAATTTGGATAAGCAATGAGCTGACATAGACTTGCTCAACGAAACTTGAAGAAAAGCTCAACTAAGGATGGCATCTTATCAGCAAAGGGTAGCTTGGTATTACAACTCCTAAGTTAAACCTAATATTTTTCAAATCAAAGATCTAGTCCTTAGAAGAGATGAAGTCTCCAAGCCTACCCAGTGAGGAAAATTATCATCAAATTGGAAAGGTCCCTACAAAATTTCGGTAATCCTACAACCAGGAGCATATAAAATTCAGAACTTGGATGGTACAAAAATTTCTTAGATATGAAATGTCGAGAATCTATGCATGTATTATCAGTAAAAATATTTTACAAATAAAAATTTCTTATTCTATAGATCTGTATCGAAAAGTTCGATGTCTTAAATATTCTATCTCATATCGACTAATTTGGTTGCCTAACATTCGATCAGAATATTTGCATTGTCGGCTAGTACTCGACGAAACGTTATTTAGCTAGTACTCGATTGGCGTTAGGCAAAACCTACTATAAGACCCGACAATCGCAAGCATGAAAGCTACGGTTTGCTCGTAGGCCGAAGCAAAAGGAATTACTTAGTCGGCTCTAAACTGATTACGTGACAATCAATAATAGTCGAAGAAATACTTTCCAATAAAAATTCAATTCCTGCTGATTATGACTCAATTTTAAAAACCGACTATTGGACTTAGAAAATTTTCTAAGTTTTCCTATTCGATTGTTTACTTGTAGTTTACTACTAGTCATCTGAGTCGAACCGACTATATTACTTAGCCATTTTGCAGAAGTATAAGCAAAAAAATTGCAAGTAAATACAAATCCAAAAAAGAAGACTATTTTACTGAAAGAAAAGATATTTGATTAAAGCAAAGAGGAGTTCAGTACATGGCCGAAGAACAAAAACTATTACAAAGGAATATAAGGGAGTCTTAAGAAGAAGATGGATGATCTTCCTCGGTGCCAGCTTCTTCATCTCCTTTCAACTCGTCCTCATCAAGAAGACTCTTCGATGTCACTCCCTCCAAAATTATCTTAGGATGCATCTGGGCTACAGCTTTTCTGTAGTCATAAAATCCAATCCAGTAAGTATTCATGGAGTTCATCAAAAGTTCTTCTTCATGCTCCTTGGACTCCCAAAACTCGGTCAATGTCCGAGAAGTAGCTTCTTAGGCTCAAGTTTCTATTGCCGACTCTGCCACTGACAACTTCCTTGCTAGCTCCACTACCTTGCTCCTCTCTTCAGCTAGAGTGGATTTGTCGACTCCATCTCTTTTGGGAAGTTGGTCTTCAGCTTCCGAACTAATTCTCTAAGTTGGTGGACTTATTCCGACTAGCCCCCAACTTGGCATCTAACAAAGCAATCTTTTTTTGGTATTTCTTCTCCCACTCCTTGGTAGCATGGAGAAGCTTCCCAATGACTTCAGCCTAAGTATTGGCAGTCTGAGCCTTATTTTCAAGTTCGAAGTTAAGTCGGGCAAAGCTGGACAATGCCTCGTGCAAAATTATTATGTCATGTGCCATTTGCACAAGAAAAACGAAAAAAGTGACTAAGTAATCTACTCAATGAAGAAGAATATTTGGTAAAAGAAAAAGATCAGACACTTACCGCCAGCAATGATTTATAGGAGCTCAGAGCAATCTTTGAGACTATGCGGACCTTCCTAACTTTTTAGTCTATAGGCAGCATTATCATTTTCATCAACTCTTTGGTAAGTCAACGATCTTGGAGTGCTTGGTCGGTCGCCTTGATGCACATATCGATGATAATGATAGCCTCCCCAAAAGCTATGTCGGGGCCGTACTCGATAGTGAAAGTGGGGGGCACAGAGCTTTTCCTTTGTTGACCTCTATCGATTAGACCCCTCACCATTAAGGACGTGGGACTAGATCGGTAAAGCTTGCACCACGACAGCCGGTGCCTTGTCGATGACCATGTCATCATTGGCTGAAACTTCAATGGCAGGTAGAGGAGTAGACCGTACAGGTGGTGGTTGAGCAGGCAATGATGGCTACATACTCCTCACCTGAGGAGGGGATTCCATCCTCGATTTCTTCGATGGATCCCGAGAAGGTTCGTCGGGTCCTGAAGCCGGCTTCTTCTTGACAGCCTTGCGGAGCGACATCGAGGATATCTTCATGCCTGTAAAGTAATAACAGAATAATTTGTTAGTCAGCAATAATACAAAAAAAAATGAATTACGAAGACCAATAGTGGAAAAGACCTACCTAAATAGTTAGCCGAACTGATCCCAACGTCATACAACAAATGCTCTTCGAGGAGCTCTCTTTGTTTTCAGAACAAGTGTGCCAAGCAGTCAGTTGTACAGTTCTTGATCTTTTGCCAGAACATTGTCATTTTTGTTTGAAGATAAATTCAGAGCACCCCAGTTCCAATGAAAGCCCCAGCTGGGATGGTCGGTAGCTACATAGAAGAATTTATTCTTTCATCATAGATGGAAGAAGAAAGCCTAGTGATAAACTATCGACATCTATACTGAGGATTGAAGAACTACTATCTCTATTCCTGAGGATGTTTCTTTAACATAAAAAGAGCTGAAAATATGAAATTCTGGGCTCGGACCGAAGAAGATGACAAAGTATAATAAACGAAAACAAAATTCTAATAGAATTGGGAGCAAGTTGGGTAGAAATTATGTGGTAGAAGTCAAAAATATTAGCAAAAAAAGGATGAAGTGGAAATTGAAGTCCTGAATGCAAAAATTTCTCATAAACAACAATATAGCCATCTAGAGGATGGACAACCCGACCACCTCTATCGGACGCCATCAGTCGATACCGACTAGGGATATAATAATAGTCCCTTAGTCGCTCAACATCGGCATTTGATAAGATGGACTTCTCAGCAAGAGGTCCAGGAATATCTCTGGAAGACTCTTTGGGATCAGAATGACCCCGCCCAGACATAATGTTTTAGAGATTATCCCAAGGATTATCCTTAATTTCCCTCCGAACATTGTGAGTTAGAGAACCTTGGTCTCTGACCACATTCTTGGAAGAAGCCATTAAAAGAAAAGAAAGAACAATAAAAATCAGAAAGAAGAAGAAAATAATCTTTAATAGAGAAGATAATCGACTCCGATGGAGATCGACAAGGAAGGAGACATCGACCATAATGAAGACTAGATCCAAACTCTACCCAAAGACTTGAAGTGGAATGATGGAAACTTTGGGTTCAGAAAAGTTTCTAAGGGAAGGAGGGCCTCTATTTGTAGGTTCTTCTAATGATTTTGATCAACCTAAGGAGTCAGATTTTCTCCAAGATTTCGACATGTGGTGCCCATCCTAATCGATCATTTTTCTATCTTTTCGATGCACCACCATTGAGATTGAGCCAAGTCAAATGGATCCGCATGATCATGGGCAAAGCAAACCACCAAATAACATATGAATGAATCTGATTACTCAACCAATTATTATCTCGCTACCTGATTTTCTGTTATCATTATAGAAGATTGCCTCGAGCACTTTGTGGCAATAATTGCTGCATAACCTACAATGCGACAGAACTATCACACGTTCCATAAGATGACAAAATGGCAGCTTGGTTTTCAAGTGGCAGGATAATTATGCACCATCTTCAATACAACAATAAATGAAAATTTTTTAGAGAAGATAAATTAGATATGTACTGTTGACGCAGAAACTGATCATCATCGGAATCGACCGGAGCGGAGGTGGACGAGGTCGCCATCGGAGACCTGCAAAATAAAGTCCCGTCTAGAGCTGGTGGGGGGTGACTCTGGCAGGATCCTCTGACGATCAAGTCAGCTCTGGCCAACAGGAATGGAGTGCTCGGAAATGAGTTCCGAAGCTTAGAGAAGAAGAGAAGAGCTCAGAGATCAGAGAGCAGAGGTTAGATTTAGCATATCTGAAGGGTTCTTTGTAGGCGGAGCTTAATTGATGGTGACGGCCATACCGCTTGATAGCGAGTTGTTGGGGCCGTATGGAGTTCGGTATGGAGAGGAAGGCATCGTCAGGTAGATAGCGACAGCCATACTGGCAGGTCATAGGCCACATGAAGCTGATTACGGAGAGAGTGGCATCGTCAGTAGCGGCGGCCATGTCGTCCGGTTTCATCGCCTGTGGCAGACTGATGGCGATAGTTCATCCAGAGAAGTTTGGGCTTGTAGAAGAGTTCGACCGACTGTCTGGGAGAAGTCCGACTCCCGAAGGAATCCAACCGAAGAGGAAGCTTGGAGGGAGTTTGGCTCCCGCAGGCATCTGGCTGAAAGGACGTGGGGAAAGTTCGGCTCTCGCGGGAGTCCGACTGAAGCTCGGCTGCTAAGAAGTTTGGCCGGCTGAACGGGATCGAAGGAGCTCGGCCGCTGGGAGTCGAAGGAGCTCGACCGCTAGGAGCCGAAGGAGCTCGGCCGCTAAGCAGTTCGATCAGCTGAACAGATTCGAAGGAGCTCGACCGCTGGAAGTCGAAGGAGCTCGACCACTGGGAGTCGAAGGAGCTCGGCCGCTAAGCAGTTCGATCGGCTGAACGGATTCGAAGGAGCTCGATCACTAGGAGTTGAAGGAGTTCGACCACTAGGAGCCGAAGGAGCTCGACCGCTAAGCAGTTCGGCTGGCTGAATGGGTTCGAAGGAGCTCGACCGCTGGGAGTCGAGGGAGCTCGACTGCTAGAAGCCGAAGGAGCTCGGCCGCTAAGCAGTTTGACCGATTGCAGGGATTCGGCTAAAGCCCATCCGCTGAAGCTCTTCCGTGGCTACCGACGCTTCAGACAGAGCACCGAACTGGACTTCGGCGGGAGCAGGATTTATCCCCAACAAGTACGATAATTAACTCCCTTCGATCAATTCAAATCATAAAATTGGACTCGAAAGTTATGAGATAAGTGTTGGGATAGATCCTCATCGCTTAGCCGATAATATTTCTTTCTCGTCATCAGAACGACTAAGTTCGTAACGGATGTATTTCTCTCAGTCATATCCCGAATAAGCTACCAAAATCCAACCAACTAGAAAGAAGATCCTAATCAGCAATCAAACTAACCAAGTTCGAAAGTATTCCGTCAACTCTTTTGAGCAGGCTTACACTAAATGGCCAATCGGAATAGCTAAGTTGGTGTTTAACCGACTTAGTTATTCTTTTGAAGACGTTCATCATTCGGTAGAATTACTTCCCATACTATCCAGTGCTCAACCGACTATATACTTGAGAGCTTGCCGATAAAATTTCAATCCAGTTGATATTCAGCCAACTTGATTCGACTTCTTAGGAATATTTGGTGCCTATTCGACTACTTCCTTGGGTTCTCACCGACTATCAGAGTTGATGATGGTTATTTAGCAAGATAAGTGATTGCCCTTAAATATGGCGTGCAACAGTCATCCACGAGTAGCCCATTACTCCCTCTTAATGATAATTAATGAGGTAACTATCCACTAAATGCTATCACTCTCATGTTCCGAACATTCAGGGATAAGAGTTACACAATAATGGCATCTTTTATCTTATAAATACTGGTAAATTAAGGACTGGGTAAGCTTTTTTTGGTCATAAGCTTTCTCATTATAAACTTTAGTTCTTGTTTTTATCCTAAAGCTGTTCTCTTTCTTCGACTGACCTAACCATCGGAGGATACCTTCCTGTCGGATAGCTTCCAACAAGAGAACTTTCCTTTGCAGGTCTCATGATGCTTGGGTGAACACTTTAGTCTCAAGCTGACTACTCTATTGGAGGAAGGCTGCAATACTTACCATCCTTAATTTACCTATATTTATAAGATTTTCGAAAAAAAAAAAAATATGGTGCATTACACCTTGCCCTTCCGAGAGAACTTAGAAATCAATGCCATCCGTCTGAATCCTCATCGTGGAATTTGGTATGCACAACCGCGCATGGTATTCTCCATGCATGCGCGCGCTAGGTGGTAGAGGGCATAGCTAAAGGAGTCCCACGTTGCCGACCAACGAGACTCCCGCGCCCATTCATCAAAAGCCATCATACAATTTTTTTCATCCCAAAATACCCTCGCCGAACTTTCCATAATACTCCTCCAACCAAATAACTATGGTGCAAAATATCCCCTTACAACGGCTCCCAATTTCTGCTCGCTGAATTACCAGGGAAGGAGCGGCCTAACGGACATTTATATGTGGCCAGGCTTAGCATCATTCCTTTTTTTAAAAAAATTATCTAATTTATAATTATAATCAAAATCAAAATTAGAGTCACCATATCTTTAACACATTTGATTGATGATTAAAATTAAAATTAAAATTAGAATGAGCTTTGAATATTGTGAGAGAGTAAGAATTAAATTTAGATGAAAAAAATATTTTCATCCTTTTTTGAAATCAAAATGAAAATAAAATTTTTTTAATTAAATAATAAAAATAAAAGTCATTCATTTTTATTTTTATTTCAGAATCTAATTTTTTTAAATAAAATATATTCTGTGATAATATAGGTTATAATGAATCTACAAGGATACTTTATGTTTAACGATGAAATATTAAAAGATGGCTGCTGTCATATATTTATGTAACAGCAATTCTAACGTAATAAAAGATAACGCCTTTTTTTGCCCCAAATAACGTCTGCGGTTTAAACATCACGTGGACGCACGGGAAAGACACCAATTCCCGAAAGGCCCCTCCCTTACACGGTCTCCACGGTGGGCCCCACTCTCTAATAACGGAGTAGTCCCGCCTTCCATTTTAAAATCCACTGTTTCGCTCGGATTCGCTGGATTCCTTCCCTTCTCATCTTCCCGCCTGTCACCCCACCCCCACACCCTCCTTAAAACTCCCCAAACCCCACCCTTTCTCTCGCCCCCGCCCCAGCCCCCGCCCTTGCCCTCGCGCCTCTCTCTCTCTCTCAAGAAACCCCAATCCCTCCCTCCTCCCCTTCCGCCATGAACCGGAGGCTTCGAAGCCCCAACGCCAAGGCCTCGCCATCCAAGATCGACGGGCGGTTCCAACGGTACCTGAGGCCGGGTGCCCTCGCCCGGCTTCGGGACTCCAGGATCAGTGCCCGATCTCCCCGATCTACCCTCAAGATCCCGATCCCCCGCCTCTCCCCTCCTTCTTCCCCCCAGACAACGATGAACGCGGCGGCCGCCGCCGCAACCCAGATGGACGGCTCTCCTTGCTTCGCCGTCAGGTCCCACGGCCCCCGGTTCCCGCAGCGGAAGAAGCTAGTCGCTGCCAAGTCCATCTTTTTCATCCCATCGAGCCCATCGGGGCCGGAGCTTTCGGATGCTGTTGTGGATGTTTTCAACTCCGATCTCATTGTAGCTCACTGAATAGAAATAAACGGGGACCTCTTTCTGTGTAGATTTTTTTAAAAATATTTCCCCCTCTATTTCTTTTTTTTATTGGATGACAAATATTCGTGATTGTGATGGGTTATGTGAATGAAACATTGGAGAGATCAAGAGTTCAAACATCGGATTATTCAGATTTCTGGTTTAGGATTTTCGTTCTCTTGTATTTTTAGATTGTGAAATTGATGAAATGTTCTCCTTTTATGGATCTGATGAGAAAGATTAGTTCACTCCATCTGTTCCCTCCAAAAAAGGCATTTTTGCTGCGGAAAGCACTAGGCTTTCTTAGATTTGATTAATACCAGTTATCATTTTGATTTACCATGTAATAAAAGGGCTTGTTATTCATCCAGAAATAAGAAACTTCTGGTGTTTTTTCTTTGTTGCTTGCTGTTCTGATTGGGTTCTGTTCCAATACTGCAGCAGCTCATCAAGATTTTTTTTTTTTCCCTTCTTCATGAACTTGAAAACCGTTTCCTTTTATACTGGATTTGTTCACCTTCTGCATTCTCATCAATTTGATTGAGTTTAAAGGCTCTCTTTTAATGATGCCCCAGGGCTCCAGAGTGATCAACTTAGTTCTGAAGTTAATTATGTTATTCTTTAATGTAATTTTGATTCCCTTATTATCTTGGTTCAATAATGTAGGTGCTTCATTAGACCATTTTTCCAACTTGGCTAGTTTGGTGTTTCCACCTATGACTGATTGCAACACTGCACGATGAATGCTCGAATTGTTCTTCAAATACCTTTGGTAAATGCAACTTTCCTGAAGAGATTTTAACTCAATTTTCACCTCAATTTTCACCAAATCTGGAGATTATGATATTAAATTATCTGGGATTATGCCGTTTGCTTTTTCCTGTTGCATCGGAGTGACTTTAATCAGTAGTCGATGCTTCTTGGATATGATAAAAAAAATATCTGAATTTCATTGTCCCATACCAAGGGCTTCTCTATGCTCTTCCCTATCTTTTAATTAGTTTTGTAGATTAATTATCCAAGAAACTTACACAACCAGACACAACTACACTTTAGATGCTTCTCACTTGATTTAATTTGGAAGTGTTTGCTTTAGTTGATTAATGGTATAAAACTGATCGAACTTGGTGATGTCAATTTTCTCCATGTGGTCTTTTTCCTGAACTTGGAGTTCATATATTTTATCTGATTATCTGAGATAACTAAACTGTCTAACTTGGATAAATGTGATCATTGTAAATTTCAGTCCTCAATAGTCTTAATATATAGCTTTGACATTTGCTGACTATGCTGTTCAAGGCTTATAAATAAGAATCTTTTGCCCCAATGCCTGTTGAATCTTTGCATCTGCGTCTCAAATGGCATACTGCAAAAGAGATTACCCCATATTTCTGTGCTTCAAGAGTCCACATCTATATAATTGCGACATTTTCTGTCTATGCTATTTAAGGCATATGGTTAAGAATCTGTTGCCTCAATAACTGTTGAAATTTCACCAACTGATTGTGAATAGTGTACTACAGAAGTGATAGCCCTGGTAAGAGTATATAAATACATAACTGTGATGTTTATGCGCTATGCTATCTAATGAAAGAATCTGTTGTCTCAACGACTGATGAAACTTTACTGTTTGATGTCCTGAATGCCATATTATGAAAGAGATAGTCCTATCAGAGTATAGAAATATATGATTTCTACATTCTCCGACTAAGCTATTTAAGGCTTATGGATAAGGATCTGTTGGTTAAATGCCTCCTGAATGGTGTATTACAAAAAAGAAAAGTAACCATTTAGTCTGCTCTTACTGTTTATCCTGAATTAGTATGACTTGGTTAGCCAAAGTTGGCTTGGCTTGTTCTTGCTTGTTAACAGATATAATCAATGAAGTCTCTTATGTCTATTCATACCAAATTAGTGCTCATTTACATTTGTATACTTATTAAAGGCACTTCCTTTAATCAAATTTCCATCTTTCCATGATTTTGTCCTCCTTTGGAAATGCTTCCCTGTCCTTCAAAAGGCCTTTTTTTTGGAATTACTATGGGATTTATGATGCAGAATTTACTTTATTTGTTAATTACTTTCAAACATGACTAGTATGAGTTCACAATTGCCTATTAAAAGCTTTTCTGTTGCTTTATGAACCTCATGATCTCTATTTTTCTCTGTGTAATGGAAAGGGATGAAGCATATGGTGCTTTGAATATTTTGCGAAATTACGTTCAAATCAGACTTCTTGGTTTGCTTTACTTTTTTCTCCCATATCTTTATGACTTAACTATAGAAATAATTTGTGTTAACACCTTAAATTCCTATTCATCAAAGTCCAGATTTTCCATGTTTGAATGCTTGAGATCAATTCTATGTTAGGCTTTTCCTACAAAGGATATTCTAAACTAATATCTTAAATGTGATTGATGCTGCTACTTATTTAATTATTCAAGACAATCCTGGCTTTTCTTGGATGTATTGTGATCTTAACTTGATAGATTTGTCTTGAAAGTGATTTGGCAGATATTTAATGGATGTTCTGTGATTTTGACTTCACTGTAGATGCATCTCACTTGATTATATTTGGAGCTTTGGTGTTTGCCATTTTATCATGAATCGTTATGTTCTCTGCTAGTCTATATCAGCTTGCTTATTATAGTTCGTCAGCAGACAAAGTCCACTAAGTGTCAAATTAGCTCATCCATAGTCAAAATAGCAGTTTTTTACTTCTATACTTGGCTATTCAAAAACACTTTAATTAATTAAATTTCCATCTTGCCATTGCTTTGTTTCTCCTTCAAAATTGATTGTTTTATGAGCCTGGTAGTTGGACTACTCTACCTAGGGTAATGCAAGTATTCTTCTCGAACCAAGGGTGCTTTCTAAATGCTTCCTTACTAAAAATATTTCTATCTACTTCCCTGCACCCACACCCACTCCTTGCACCTGCTCTGGATATAGCAACTAAGCTTATGAGTGATAAATGCTTCTTGTTTCCTTCACTGGAACTGCTATTGGGAGTTGTAATGCAAAATTTACTAAATCCGCGAAGTATGGCTTTCAATTATGATTGATTATGGCCTGCAATTGCTTATTCAGAGCTCTTCTAGTTCTTTATTATTTTTCTGGTCTTTACTTTTATCTGTTCGATGCAGAGGATTCTGGTGTATGGCACTTTGTGCTCAGTTGGTCTGGATTTTCCATGTTGGAGTGTTTTTTAACCGTTGACTGGTTGAGATCAATTCATTGTTTAGATTTTTCCTGCTGTGGGCCTTGGAGCTAAACAGGTATCTTAAATATGATTGATCCTACTGTTTATTTCATTGTTTGGGTTAATTGTACCTTGATTTGAATAGCTTGTGATCATAACTTGATATATTTGTTAATGTATAATAGCTCTTGCGGCATGACTCCAAAAAAAAAGTGTCCTGTTTGGAATATAATGCTTCATCAGCATCACTGCCACACTTGAGTTCCTAAAACCATGAGTTATGTCTAATCCACACATTATTAGTCAAGATGATTTTACAAAATGAATGTGGTTTGTCTTGGCATATCTGATTGTTGTTTGGTACTTCAGTTATTTGTATTATATATTACTGTTTCCTTATCTAATTTTATTTGGTGTTGAAACAGATTTCTTTTGGGTGGATGAGGAAATGGTTGGTATTGAATTCCATATACGAATTACTGGTAGCATCATGTAGTTTATATGAAATATGAAATTATTCTTCCATGAAATTGCAATGTTTGGGAATGCATAGTCTTCTTAACAAAATCTTCATCATCTATTTCTAGGCAACCTTGTTAATTGTTTTTACCATCCATGCCCATGGGAGTATTAAATTCAGTAAATGCTATACTTGTCATAACTTCTCAGATTGGCTTCTTAGGTTTTTTTTTTTTCCTCTTAAAGTCTCACTACATTTTATTTGCTTTCCTCTCAAATCCTGACCTAGTAATAGATACATTCACTTCCAATAATGAACTTCCTATCGTCCTTTTGCTTATAGCTTACCATATTGTTGGGGTATGAGTCATTCGTGCGAGCCGTTCACCCCCAATTGGGGCATTTCGGCTTAAAATCGAGGCGACCTAAATCACATTGTAGATCCAACTCGGGGAGGTATTACAGGCCAATGATCTTGGGTGATAGCCGACCCTATCACCAATTGAATGTCGATCTGGTAGATACTGACTCCAACTTATCGAAAATTGATCTGGACATTGGATAATGCCACCCTAAAGGTTATGACCTTTAATACATTCAACTGGCCACATATCCAAACCAAGGCTACACCTCGATACTATACCGACCTCAAGCCATCAGTCATCTCAATAGCGGAGTTCGGTTGTTAGAACCTTCCAATGGCTTCCAGAATGTAGGCTACTGGTGCTCATGACTAATAGCCATGATTTGCAGATTAGTGGATGGATTTCCTATCCTAACGGCTTACCTGATTAAGGCCTAACAACCTACTATATTAGGGCCTAATGGTTTATCTGATTTAGGCATAACATCCTATAGCTTTGTCTCTATATAAAGAGGTAATCAGGAGATCGTAAATCAAGCAAAACGCACTTATCGAGAATAGTATCCATACTTTTCTCATTTTTTTTCTCTTCGTTCTTTTCTATTCTCCAGCTCTAGCTAACTTAAGCATTGGAAGGTCCCCTATCGAAGCACCTTCGGTGCGTGTGGACTTTCATCACAAATTTTAATGGGAGGAAGCACGTCTTCAACCAAATCCAAAATTCATAATAATAGACTAGCGCTAGAGGAAGGGCCTTTGTTGCCCATTTTCTGAAGGAAGATGGTGAGGACCTAATTGCCAGATACCCCACCGCCTCCCACCACTAGTAGTCCTGATGGAGCCAGCGGAACTCAAAACTGCTAGTGGTGGATTCGATTCCACCTGCCATGTCCATAGACCCTTGAACTCCCTAGTCCAGCAGGTCCAGGTGCTTATTACCATCATCTAGCAGCTCCAGCAAATGGCGAAGAGGCAAAATCGGTAGGACCAGGCTGCTCTATCATAGTACAGCCACTGGCCCCATCTTACGAGCCTAGAGAGGCCCCTGTGGTGCTCTCACCATTCAAAATTGACCATCCACTGGTCCGTCTCACCTTGATGAAGCTTTGAGAGAGTGGATCGGCAGCGTTGGGCCTTCGAGTCCTTAAGAGGAGACTCAGTTCCGCGGTACTCTCGGTTCTTGGGAGATCTCGATATGAGGGTGACCTCCAGTAGAAGATCTAGAAGATTGAGTGGAGGCTCCAGTGGTACTAAGAAGGGGATCAAAAGCTTGATGACCCCCTCAACTTTAGGGTGCACCCATCTTTCTTCCAGAGAATACTGGAGAATCGATCTCATCTCGGTTCAAGATGCTATCGGTGAAACCTTTTGTTGGGTCCTTGGATCTGTTGGACCACCTTAAGGGCTATTAGGCTCTCATGATGCTTCAAGAGGCATCAAATGCCCTCCTCTGCCTTCCTTTCCCAGCCATGCTTAGGAAGTCAGCGTGAGCGTGATGCTCCTAAACAGCAACAGGAGAAGATTGGGAGGTTGTTGAAAAGAAGGGAGTAGCCAAGTGAGGTCCACTGGACGGTCGACGATGACTTCAAAGGTAATAATGGGAAGCTTTATAGGTGGCGAGCAGCTATGAAGAAACCCTCTGATGGCTATGGAAGCAAAGCATCTGGAGAAGGAATAGTGAAAGGTGGAGAATAAGTAGAGAGGCACTGATACTTATAGTCGCATCAACGGTTTAGATCAACTCGATGGTTTGACACATCCACCTGAGATGAGGACACATGTTAACTTCTGATCAGCGCAGTAATCCACAGCAATTATGGAAAAATGTGTGCTCTGCCGCATGTCAACCTTGAGTATAGCGCACCAGCAATCGAGGGATCCTCAGAATCAAATGTTTTAAATAATCTTGGCACACTGCTTCAACTCCCACACTTTCATAATTATGGTGCGTCGTTCGAAGCACCATCTTGGAAGCCAGAGTTCAGAACATTCTATACAATAATGGCGGCACAAGTCCCAGCATCAACCTGAAGTTGACCTCGCATATTTGATAATTGAGAAATGGCTCCTTCAACAAACTACTCCCATCATCCAAAGTCAGTAAGCCACTTCAAACTTAGGAGTGGGGGGCAAGTGTTGGGGTATGAGTCATTTAGGTGAGTCTTTTATCACCAAATGAGGTATTTTGGTTTAAAATTGAGGTGACCTAAACCATATTGTAGGTCTAGTCCATGAGGAGATATTATAAGCCAATGACCCTAGGTGATAGCCGACTCCTTTACCAATTGAATGTCGATTTGATAGATACTAACTCCAACTTATCAGAAATTGACCAAGACATCGGACAATGCCATCCTGAAGGTTATGATCTCTTATGCATTCAACCAGCATAGATCCAAACTGAGGCTACACCTTGATGCTATGCCGACCTTAAGCCATTAGTCATCTCAATGGTGGGTTTAGATTATTAGAACCTTCCAATGGCTCCGGGATGTGGATAATTGGCATCTATGATTAATAACTATGATTTGCAAGTTAGTAGATAGATTTTCTATCCTAACGGCTTACTTGATTAAGGCCTAACAATCTAGAGCTGTCAATGGGTCGGGTCCAGACCCGAGACCCGTGGGTATTTATCCGACGGATCCGGATCTAGTATTAGTATTGGACCCATTTATCCGGACCTGGATCTGGATCCAAAAAATCATGATATAAATGAATAGGATCTAGATATTTAGTATCCAGACCTGATAGACCCGAGATCCGAATTATATATATAATATAATATAATAATATTATATATAAATATTAAAAATATTTTAAGCCATTAGATCAAAGATCCAACGGCCTAAAATCATTTAGGAAAAAACCTAATCTACTTTAGATCACTCTCACCCTCTTTGTCTCCCTCTCTCCCTCTCTATCTCTCGATCGATGCCGACGGCGCCTGACTCTCCCTCCCCTCCTCGCCTCTCCTCTTGTTGGCGGACCACGGTCGGACCCTGATCTTGCCCCTTTGGATCTCCTGATGGTCCTCCCTCTCCGTCTCTCGACCGACGTCGATGGTGCCTCTCCCTCCCCTCCTTCCCGCCTCTCCTCTCGTTGGTGGACCGCGGCCGAACCCCAATCTCACCCCCTCGGATCTTCCGACGGACCGTTACCCCCTCAGGTCTCTCGACGGACTGTCGCTCGCGCCTCCTCAATGGACCGTCACCCTCTTGGATCCCCTGGCGGACCGTCGCCCGCGCCCCCTCGACGGATTGTTGCCCTCTCGAATCTCCCGGTGGACTGTTGCCCGTGCCCCCTTGGATCTCTTGCTCGGATCTTCCGGCGGACCATCGCCCACACCCCCTCGGCCCCTTGGATCTCCTAGCGGACCATCGCGGTCCCTCTCTCGGTATCTCCCTCTCTCAGTCCCTCTCTCGGTCTCTCCCTCTCTCGGTCTCTCCCAGCCTCTCTCAGCCCCTCCCCGCCTCTCCCTCTCTCTCGATCTCTCCCTTCCTCCCTCTCTCTCTCTCCTTCTCTCAGTCCCTCTCTCGGTCTCTCCCTCTCTTAGTCCCTCGCTCGCCAGCGGGCCGCAACTAGATCCCGATCTTGTCCGCATCTCTCTGATGCCATCTTCATTCGGCATCTGGACCGACGGGCACCGCAGCGCCGCTGCCCCCTCCCTTTGCGGCATCTTTGCCGTGCATTCAGGCTATCTCTCCACCTCTGCCGCAATGCCACCGCCTTTCGCCACTGAGATTCACCGCGATCTGCTTTTTTTTTTTTTTAAGGATAAATGTTGATTTTTTGGATACTTTAATTGGAGTTTTACTTGTTGAATTTGAAGAATTTTTATATTTTTATTTGTATAATCATATAATTGTATAATTTTTAGGTGTTTTTTTAGGTTATTGTATAATTTTTAGGTATTTTTTTGAGACTTGAGTTTCGAGTCCCGAAATCGGATCTGGATATCTGGGATTCATTTGAATCCGGGTTTGGTGCTTCAAGGCCAGACCCGTCGGATATTTAGGTCCGGATCCGGTATCAGTAATTAAAATTGGATCCGGATCTGGATATCCAGGTTCCGACCTGAACCCGACCCATTGACAGGTCCATAACAACCTACTACACTAGATTCTAATGGCCTATCTAATTTAGGTATAACATCCTACACGTCTTTATATAAAAAGATAATCAGGGGATCCTAAAGCAAGCAAAATATACTCAATGAGAACGGTACCCATACTCTTCTCATTTTCTCTCTTCTTTCTTTCCTATTCTCAAGCTCCAGCTAACTTAAGCATCGGAGGGTCCCTCGTAGAGCACCTCCAACGGGTGTGGACTTTCAATTGCAAGTTTCTTTGGAAGGAAGCATCTTTTCAACTAGACCCAAGATTTACATCAGTGGGCGACCGATATCAATTTGGAGACTTGCAGCAATGCATGCCATATTATACCTTCTTTTTTCCTAGGTTGTAATTCATAAGCTATCATGAAGTGTATCAATTTCCAATTTTAGAATTTTCTCATTTATACATATCCTTTATCATTCTCCTTCTCTCCCACTCTTTCTTATCCTCTCTCCATTTCTTCATTTTGACCAATACAACCCTCTTAATTTATTTTGTGAAAGAAAAATTACGTTACCAACATTCACAATATTTGCAACAAGTGATTCTCAAGAGTCAACATAATGTTCGCAATATTTGCATAAGCAACAATGATTTGACAATGTTTGTAACTGGTTTTTGATTGGTTGAGTACAGTTTCATTTAGATTTAGATGTTACAATAATATACATTGCTTCCTTGCTTTTAAGCTAAGTGCTGGTTAAGTTTTCCTAGCATAGTCACATTGCAGCGAGCTGGATGTGTTGTTCCACAAGCCAGCATCATGTCATGAAGTATGAACCCTGAGATTCAAGAAGCAATTTCACTGATCTCCAATTTGAATTACATGGGAGATGTTTGGACGACTGGAACAAATATGTCCAGCCAACTGCAACTCAGCACCAGATGGTAACACCATCTTGCTGTAGGTATTGCACTTTAACTAGGACAATGGAATTTTTCTGACCATATATTTATGAACCTTCTACTTCCCTTCTATTCCCTTTTAATCAAATTTGCTCTAGTTTGTAATGACTGAAAAAAGTTTATACCATCACTGGGAACACAAATAAATTCACCAAGTGGTGTTTAAGCAAAACCATATTAGATGCTGTTGGAGTTTTATAGCTATTGTTTTGATTTCTTTTAATTTTGTAGTGATTCAAAATTTTAATTGTTTTATATTTTCTATTGATTTTATTATGGGGATGTCTCGAAGAGACTCATCTCTTGGTGGAGCAACTAGCAACAGATGCATCCTTTCTTCTCGTGGCAGTTTTTTTTTTTTTGAAAATATGCATACCTTCATTAAAAGTGCTGCATGAAGGAATGTTTCTAAAACATCATGTCTACCAGTTTTACATCCTTGTGAAACATATAAATTGGGATTCATAGGTTGTCGAAGTACCTGACCTGGGCAACTTCTGTGACATGGCTGAGTCAACTTTGACGATGTTCGATGGCTACATACAGAGGAGGGTGGCGCAGTGTTTATGAGTTTTAAAATTCAATCTAGATGTTCATGATTTTTCTGCCCAAGTATAAGAAAAAGAAGAAATTTTCCAAACTTCTACCTAATGCTTATTAGGATAGAAATACAAGAATGTAATTAGATAACATGGTGCCAATTTGAGGTACGTATTGATTTATGATCACAGACACTGGCTTTCAGAATGTTTGGCTAGGAGGAACCATGAAGAGTTAGAGAAAAGTACCCATTTACTTCTTCCTGATGGTTATTGGGATAGACATACATATTTGATTAGAAGAACCATGGAGAGTCAGAGAAGCACCTCGTACTGAAGTATGATCTGACATGCAGGTAGAAGAATCCATCCACAATATAACACATTAACCACTGCATTTTGTTCCAAGCTTTGCAACTGAAATCATTCTGCACAATTGACTCGTCAAGTGAAGTTTTCCCTCCTATTTCGTGTACATTCTCCAAAAAATGCCCGTTGCATGTATACCTTTGTATGCTTGTGCTCCTGTTTGTGCTACTTTGTTCCTCAGGCTGCCATTTGTAGATTTCGGAAATGATGATTCAGGTGCAAATGGCCTAAAATAAACTTCTAAATTTGTGTTTGCTCTTCTAGCTTACATAGTTGCCAAACTCAAGGGAGGATGGAGTAGCAATTTTGCAGGCTTGGTTATATATTAACCTAGCAAGACTGTAGAGTTAGTCCTACATCATCGGATGGACGTGGACTGTAGGAGTATAGCCACATGAAAACTAACTTAGTGGTTCCTAGCAAATTATATTTTTTACAAGGATATATGTGCATAACCTCAATCATCTTAACCATCCTAACTTTTTGTGGTTGGTTATGTACATGCAAAAAGGCATATCTTAGAGAGCATATATTTAAAAAAAAAATTAAAGGCATTGCTGTTTAAGGTGATCAAAACGATCCTAAATTTCAACACTTTTATCAGAATGAAGAAAACCTGGTGGAGAATCATGCATCAAGGAATGTTCCGATCTATATATATTTTTTTACAAGGTAGAAGCTCACATAAGTTCGTATTTAGTTGTTAAAAATATAATTAATTTACTGTGCTTATTAGTCCAATTTATATTGTTATTTCAGCAGAATAAAGATTTTGTATGTACAATTTAAAAGGATGGCCCAATGAGGCTCCTACCTTTGCAAGGATTGGAAAGGGTTAGATGTACATAGCTTTATCCTTGCATGTAGAAAGGTTGTTGTGTTTCAAGCTCATGAGCTTTAAGTCACAATGGAACAATTTTACCATTGTCCAAAGCTCAACCCCTTGTATTTAATTTTCAGTATTATGCACAAAGCAGCTAATTTTTCTTCTTATATGTAGTGAAGCACTTCCTCTATTTCTCTTTAGACCTTGATGATATATCCACCTCAAGTAATTTTACATTGGTAGAATATAGACCCTGACACTCTTTCCTTCTGCACCTCAAGTAATTTTACATTGGTAGAATATAGACCCTGACACTCTTTCCTTCTGCACCCTAATTGCTGGAAAGGAGAGTTTTTGCATAAGCTAATCCAAATGACCTTGTCTTCTGAAAGTCTTATAGATGAATAAAGTCTTTGCAACTTCACCACTTCTCTCCTCATCACCGTCATTTCTTCAATTCATTATTTCTCATGTTTGCTTCATCGAAATAGTTATGGTCTTCCAAATGTAAACATGCTAATTGAGTTGCAACTGACACTAACCACTTGGATCTGCCTTTTGAGATATTCTTAGGAATTCATTCTTATGAAAGTAAGAAAGAATATTACAAAGACCTATCTAATTTTAAGTTGAAGCTGAGCAGAGCTTGGTTCTTCGTATAATTTTAATATTTGGCTTTATTGTCTCCTTAACCATATAAATGTTGTTAGATCATCCTTCTTCCATGTGCAGCAACATCAAGGCTTCCAAGGTCATAAGAGATCAAAATTGCTACTGGTTGTCCCTAGTGACATCATATACACATCTCTCATATCATATTAGTTCACTTATTATTGCACAGAAAGAAATAATGATTTTGATGATTTTCAGTCAGCAAATTCTTATTGTTCGTGATTTGTCATAGAATTTTTATATACATGCACTCAAATCTTCATCCAAAGCTTATGGTGGATGGCTGTGTCACTTGGTTTGTCTATTCCCTTTAGTTTACTTGTCAAAAGTCATATTATTCTGTTACCCATGAAAGGTTGAGAACATTGTTATTATTTTCATTCTTCATTCATTAAAAACATTTATGCCGTAAAATTTACCATAGATGTGCATACCATCTTTATGATATTTTCTGATGAGCTATATTTACTTGTTTAAAGTGTATAACCATTATTATTTATAGTCTGTTGGCTAGTGGACAGCAGTGTTTATTCATTCCATGTATGAAGTACCGTGAAGATTGAAGAGTATGCCTGACTATGTCCATAGTGATGTTCTCTATCTATTATATATTTGTCACACCCCAAACCTGTCATTCTGGCCGGCCATG
>QRFJ01000319.1:2005637-2053180 GCA_006176705.1 Cocos nucifera
GGCGCAATGAGTAGTCTTAACAATGCCAAGCCAGGACCCCCATTAAGGTCAACCTATCTGTGACCCTCCGTTAGGATCTCGAAGACTTGTAGAGAGAGAAAGGTTAAGAGAGATAGAAGAGAGAGAAAGAGAGATGCAAATAGGGGATGACTTTTGACGCTTGAATGAGGTGGAGGGTCAGCACCAATGATGACAAGCATTTGCCAGAGGTTCGGCCTCCAACGAGAAAAATTATTAGATTTATTCTATCATAAATAAAATTAATAAAAAATTTATATTTTAATTATTTTATATTAAATATTAATTTAAGTTGATTATGGTTATCAGATAAAAAAGAAATTAATCAAAATTTATAAATATTTTATTTATGGTAGGATGAATCTATCTAAATTTTTTTTTTTGACGAGGACTATGGCAGCAGCAGATACATCAATAGCGATACAATAAAAAATAATAAAAAAAATTATCAAAAAAAAAAAAAAAAAAAAAGTTTATGAATTGGGTCGATCTTAACAAGGGGATCGACTAGAGCAATTCAGTTTGCTCACCGGCAGCCGATGCCCTATTGGACGGTCACAAGAAGGTATGGACAACTCGGCTATAGCTTGGGCAGGAATCTTAGCCTCCAATCAAAGCCTAGGAGGTAAAATAGGAAAGAAGAAAATCAAACAGAGCTCATCTCATGCACAAGAAAGTTTTTATATGAAATAAATCATATAAATTGATGAACTAAATGTTAAGCTTCGTACCATCCAATGTGAATACGGATAGACTAAACTTAGATTTTATTTTTTTTAATCCAATTCAAAAATTTGGTTTAGATTTGAGGCGTTTAGTCCTTCGTCTAACTTGATCTGCTTCTAGTTATTAAAATTTAAATGAAAATTGCTTTGAGATACCCGCTTTCTACAACGAAAAGTTATTTCAGCACACTAAGAATGTCATTGGATCTAAGTATTTAATCTAGGCCAAATAAATAAATGAAGTAACCACTCTGTAATCAGAAAATCATGGGTTAGAATAATTCACTATCTAGTTAACTTTCCAAGGGTTAATTGGATAAGTTGTTAAAAAAGTGAAACAAAGAGAGGAGATCCTATTGTCAACTTTATCTTCACCATCGTTTGTAAAAATGAAGTTAATTAAATAATCATGAGATCTTGGAATTTTGCTAGGTTGGTTAAACTTCCGGTCACTCCCTAACCTTATCATAAACAACCCTAATATCAGCTTAACCATTCTACACTTAACCAGCCCATATAATATCCCATATAACCTCTCTAAACTCAAAATAGCCCCAGACATAACCCGCCAGTTACTTTGGCCGCTAGAAAATTTCATGCTGTGGCTTGAAATTTTTTGTTTGCATGGCAACATTTTCGGGCTGCCAAAAGGTATTGTTAGACCGATCTCTCAAAAGAAAAATTCTTTGCTCATCGTGGGTGGTGAGCAAACGCCCTCATTGCCCATGGTGATTGGCTCATGCATGGATTTGGATCGAAAAAAATTATGAGATGCCATGCTTTTTTTCTATTCGAGCTTATGCATGAGCCAATCACCATAGGCTATGATCCCATTTGCTCACCATTCATGGTGAGCAAAATATTTCCCCTATCAAAATATCCCATCAACACTATGGGCGCTAGACAAGCTCGATTCGCATGGCTTCCTCTTGGCTTCCTTTATGTTGCCAAATAGGCGATGCCCCAAAGTTGGCCCTCTCATATATATATATTATAATAATAATAATAATAATAATAATAATAATAATAATATTTTATGGAAGAGTATTATAGTATTGCTAACTCAGCTTCTTAAACGAGTTTTGTTGTGCCACGTGAGTAGAGTGTTTGTTTCACTAACACGTGATGAGGGATTTGAAAAGAAGGGAGAGGGGTCGATAATTGGGATATATGAAAGCTTTCGGAATCTTGCATTTATCTTCCTCGCAAAACTTACGGGAGTAGATGTCGGATCCATCCTTACGGCCATCATCAGAGGAGGGGGTGGCGGCATAGGCTGGAGACCAGCGGTCAAGAGAGGTGGGCCGTGGATCCACCTAAAGGAGCTAGAATCAGATTCATAACCCAAAATCTTGTACTTATCTCCGTCGCAAAACTTGTGAGAGTAGGCACCGGATCCATCCTCGCAACCACCGTCGGAGGAGGGGGTGGCGGCATAGGTCAGAGATCGACGATCGAGAGAGGTGGGCCATGGATCCATTTAGAGAAGCCAAAGTCGGAGCTAGAGCCGCTCTCTCACTCCTTCGCCTACTTGCTTCATTCACAAGCGGCCTCCATGCGCCATGCTCCCACCCTTTCGTCTTCGTCGCTCGCTTCTTCCAAGCCCCCACCACCCGCTTCTCTAACGATCGTTGGGACGCACATGGCTCTGAGCTCCGTGTTGCACTCACTCACCTTCCACCAGCCCACTTCTCCCATGGCCATCGGGCAACACTGCCGCCCCCTTCATTTCCACCCCTCAATTCTTTCATGGCCATCGAATGATTAGGAGAGGGGATGGGAGGGGGGTTGGTGGTGTCGAAGTCGAGGAAGGAGAGGAGAGGGAATTTGATGGTCGTGCGGATGGTGGGTGCGGCATGGATAGTCACAACCTGGGTCTCACATAGTGGAGGCAAGGGGGGGAGAGAGGCGGCAAGAGCAAGGGAAAGGAAAGGAGGGGGAAAAATATTTAAGGAGAAAAAAAAATATTATTATTTTATTATTAATAATAATTTAAAATATTATTTTAAAAATAAAAGTAGAAGAGGCATAAGAGATAAAAATAATATTTTTAAAAAATAAAATATTATACAAATAATAATATTTTGTAAAAATACTAATTTATTATTATTTTAAAAGATAACATATCATTTTTTAATTTTAAAAATAATAACATATTAATTTATTTATCTAAATATTATATTTTTATTACTTTTTAAAAATAATATATTTTGAGATTTGAGTCAATCATCGGATCGGATCAGATTAAATCTAATAAATTATTCATAAATATAGTACGGTACTTCATCGATTTGAAAGCTAAATTTTTGCATTTAATAGTCTTTGGAAGTTTACAAGATATTAATGATGAAGTTTGTCGCTTTTCATTTTTCTTACACATTCTTTCGAATTTTTATCTCTCTTGGTTGGAGGGATGGTGGCGAGGGCACCATGGGTGAGCAAAGAGATGGACGGCAGAACCGAGCCCTTTCATCCTTCAACAAAAAGATGAGTTTGATAGTATTTTTTCAAAATATTTTTTAAAAACTTTTTTGATATTTATTTTTTTGATATTCAATTAGTTTTTTAGATGATATAAATAATTAAAAATTATGGTGTTCTGAGTATTCGATAGGTAAGGAATTGAGAAAAGCTGAGTACTAATCGAAAATTGAGGAAGAAAAAAAATAAATATAGAAAGAAAAAAGAAAAAGAAGAAAAAAAAAGAAGAGAAAGACTTTCTCTCTCTTTCTTCAGTGGTGGCATTGGGGGCGGCACGATAGGAGTGCCGGAGGTGCGATCAGGATTGATGTTTGCTAAGAGAGAAGGGGAGCAGTGGTGGGACGATAGGAGGGGTGGGACGGCACCGACGGGTGTGAAGAATGTATGAAAAGAAGAGAGACGGGGTGCGATTGAGATTAGCGTTTACCAAGAAAGAATGGGAGCCATGGTGGGTCGGCAAGGAAATATTATTAATAATACTCCATGAAACCCCATCCCTTTCTTGGGCGGCTGGGCGAAGGGGGGATGGCTGAGATGAGAGATATTGACGGTGGTAGGAAGGGGGCTGGGGGTTGTGTAGGAGGCAAGAGAGGAGAAAGGAGGGACAGTGGTAGCGCTAGGAGCGATGGTACCAGTAGGGGCATTGGGGGATGCGATTGAAATCATCGTTTGTCGAGAGAGAAGAGGAGTGGTGGTAGGACAGCAGGAGGGTGGGGTAGCATCGGTGGGCACGGAGAAGGTATGAGAAGAAGAAAGAAGATGGGGGTACAATCAAGGATTGGTATTTACTGAGAGAGAAGGAGAGTCGTGATGGAATGATAAGAGGTGGGGCGGCACCAAGGGGCATGAAGAAGATATGAGAATAGAAAGGAAGAAGGAAAAAGAAAAAATAATAAAATAATGGTGGTGCCGAGGGCAGCGGTACCAGTAGGGGCATCGGAAGGTGTGGTTGGAATTATCGTTTATCGAGAGAGAAGGAGAGCGGTGGTGAGGTAGCAGGAGATGTGATGGAACCGACGAGCATGAAGAAGGTATGAGAAAAAGAAAAGGGGCATGGGTGCGATCAAGATCGACGTTTGTCGAGAGAGAAGAAGCCGTAGTAGCGCGATAGGGGGATGGGGCGGCATCGGAGGGTGCAAAGAAGATATGAGAATAAGAAGGAAGAAAAAATAAAATATTATTTTATAAAATAATAAAAATATAATAAATAAATAAATAAATTAAATTAAAATATTAAAAAATTAAAAATTAATTTTTTTTATTATAAATATTTATTATTAAAAAAATTAAAAAAAATTAATAGTTATAGACCGTAGTTATCATAACAGTTCTTTGACTAGTTTATATAATATAATAAATAATGATTATATTAAGTTTGATATAAACGCTGAGCCTCCCTCCCGGCTCCCAGGTCCCTCCTTTCCGTTTTTTACTTCTTCTCATGGCCGGCCAAGAAACGATCGATGCGATTATCACCGTCATGTGCGTCGCGTTGGGCTCCAGTGTCGTGGCGGCTCTCTCCCGGCACCGGTGGAAGCGGAGGGTGGCCGGACGGCGGTGCTGCTCCGAGCTTGAGGCGAGGCCCCAGAACCGATTCAAGCGTGTTCTTGCCGATAACTCCTTTGCGGCTTTCAAACATTTCAAGCGAGAGGGAACGGAGACAGATATCTGGACTTCTTGCGATATGACTTCCTTATTGAAGGTTCTTTAAGTTTCTCATGAAAATTCTTGCCTTAAAATTTGTTTTTTTTTTTCCTATTCAAAGAAAGATTTAAATCTTTTTTCCTCTATTATAAAGATCCAACCTTTATCCTCTTTTGTGCGTCAAAGAATTGATTTTTTTTTTTATCAAATAAATATTTGATTTTTTTTTTTCCTCCCTTCCCGAAGATTCTTTAGGTCTGTCACGAAAACCCTCGCGCCAAAGATAGGACTTTATATTCGAAAAAAAGGTTTAATCTTTTTTCCTCTATTATAAAGGCCCAATCTTTAAGTCTGATCTTTACCCTCTCTTCACCGAGGCCTTATTTGGAGATTTCATATCAATATTCTGTGGTTTTGATATAAAATTTGTCAAACTAACAACAAGTGAGCTTCAAAATTCTCTAAAACGTTCAAGTTATTTCCTTTTCTGTTTTTTTTTTTTGTTGCATTGATTCCTATAATTACGTGAAAAAGATGATAGAAACGATTGCTGAGAGCATCTTGATAGTATATGTTTCCTAACGACTCAACCTGGTATTTCCTTCCCTATTTGATAATTTTCTACGATAAGCTATTCCTCTTGCATCTCCTTTGGTCCTTTAGAATTGCAGCAGCCAAATATGGTGTATGTAGTATGGCATGCGCCCGTCTTTCTTTGCTCCCAGTGAGTCCAGGGGGAAGATGAAAGCAGGCAGAGCTAACTTGCATGTATCAGTGCCGAGCCCGTAGCCGCCGCACGTGAGATGCCGGAACAAACAAGGTGGCAGGCTGGTGGCTGCATAATGATGCTCCCAAAATAAACCCTGACCAAACCGAGCGCATGTTCGGTTCAGTCCGAACCGGAACCGAACCGACGACGCTATCATGCTTGAGGTTTAGGACTGGTTGCGTAAATTTGAGATATTTTAGTCCTGCAACCGTTCCACCATAAGAGGCGCGTTGGGTCCCGCCGAAGGGTGTTTGAATAATGGCTCCATTCCTACCGTGGACAAGCAAGAAAAGATGGCCTCTTCCAAGGTGAGATGAACGCCTGACCTCTTCCCTTCCATCAAACCCCCTGAACCATCGAGATTCTCAAACCTTCTTGTGCGATCTAGGGCAAGGCAGCCATGGCCCTCGGAACCCACATCCTTGAAGATCCCAACCCTCGAAGAACATTATGGAATTCCTCTTTCCTCGTCCCTCCTCCTCGTATTCTTTGGGCAGCCATGGCCCTCGGAACTCGCATCGTCGAAGATCCCAACCCTCCAAGAACAGTACGGAATTCCTCGCTCCTCTTACGCCTCCTGTTCTTTCTGATCTCTTTTGTTTTCTCTCCTCAATCTTTATGATTTATTGGGTGATTTGTTCTCTGTTTCTTTCTTTTACTTGTTTTTATCCTCGAGTAACAGCAAAAGATTTCCAGATATACTACCAAGGCTGGTGCCCCTGGATTAGGTGTTGAATCGTCTAGGTGTATCGTTTTTCTCTACGTATTCTTCCCTTTCATTTTTTAACAATCTTGTAGGACTAATAGCCCCTGGCTTCCGTGTTTCTTTCGCAGGAAGCGTTCAAGAAGCATCTCGATGGCCGCGTTTCGGTAGCTTTCCCTTTCTTTCTTTCTTTCTTTCTTTTGTAATTCAAGGTCTATGTGCATTATTTATTGTCTTTGTTCCTTAATTACCATATGCTTCTCTTGCTAAACATAGGAAATTGGTGCATGGCAGTAATGCACGTGCAAAGCCTTCCGTGCAAACTGGTCTGAATGGTGGCGAGGTGATTTTATTGGTTAAATCCCTTAAATTTTACTTTATTTCTTGACGTAACCATTGGCCTTTAATTTTCTGTTGCCATAGTTGCTTTCTGTAGTCACTTTTGGGTCTTCTTTTTGTACCTCTAGTATTGCATATAAAGATAAGTGATCGATTAAATGGCCTGAGAAAAATGGATGGGTTTTGTGAACTTTTGGTGATTTGCGACTGCCATGAGATTGTATGGTTTCGAATAGATAGTTTGATGAGGAAGTAATAAGGGGCTGAAAGAGCTATAGTGAAAACAAAGGCTTAAACATGGTCCTTGTTCTCTATAAAGTTTCTTATGGCTATCTTTCTATGATGGAGAGAGCTGTGCAATGTAAAGAGAGCCTTTTGAGAAAATGCCATAATACCGGTGAGTTACGGAGCTCGATGTTCATATTTTATATTGGATAGCAGTTAATGTTGGATGATTTCCATCCACTATGATGTTTTCCTTATTATTATTATCGTTATTTTTGTTGGTTTACAATCAAAGTTAGAACTGGAAGAAATGCTTTGGCTGATGTCAGCAATGTGAACAATGAGAGGATCTATTAATTGAGAAGTTGCATCGGCCGGTAACCCTGAACTAATGTGCTTGTCAAATTTTGGGAATTTTAAAATTTGCAATATTTATATATTTTTTCTTTCTCATAAACACTCTGAAAAACAAAGTAATCCAGTTATTACTAATATGTTGTTGTGTTTCAGGAAGAACAAATTAGAGGGCAGTAATGTCACAAGGGTATGGAGTTTGCATGTTTGGTATTCTATTGGTAATCATTCAATGATCATATGCTAGTGAAACATGTTGCTTCTAGCTGCTAGTTTCCTGATGGCTCACTTGTTTCGTTTATTGCAGCAAAATCATTCTACAAAAATTATCCTTATGGGCCAAGTTATGGTTCTTGATTCAAAAATTCTCCACATTTAAATTGTTTTCACAAAACATATTTATTTTGATTGTTCAAGACATTCTAGGATGTCTTTGAGTAAGAGTATCATGGTAGCAAATGCATCATTGAGAAAGCCTGACAGTGTATTTGAACTTCGTGCTTCCATTTTTTAATTGCAGAGTTTGCAGAGTTTCACATCACCACAAATGCTTATGCTTCTTTACATACACATGTTCATGTACGTGAAATAAGTGCAGGTATGTTTACATGTATTCACATATACATGTGTATGTACATGTTGTTTGCTGCTGACCCTTATTAACAAATATGATTTAGGTTTTTTTTTCTAAAAGAATGATTTTTTTTTTTATTGCATTTTCTGCTCTATTATGTTCTTTTTCTTTGAGATTAAACTCACTCATCAGAAAATAGTCTGACTTCCTCTTCATTGTTCATATAATGGTTTGAAGCATGCTTTATGAATGATTTATGTACTATCTTTCCTACAGCCAGTGATGCTCCTAAGCCTATACATACTGATGTACATGAATTTATAGACTCATCATGCACATGTTACTTCATTAATAATATTCCTCTAGTGCAACATTGCTTTTAAGAATATTTATAGGTAATCACATCTATAACTGAACTTTTGTTGTTGTTAAGTTATATAATTGTTTTGTAATTTACAGTATGCTTTTTTCTTAACAGTAATGCAGAAATGATGGGAAAACTCAATATATCTGGTGAGCCACGCACACATAGCTTAGCTGCTTCTGTTGAATCTGGCAAAGCTATGGTGTGCTGTAACTATTGCCTGACTATGTTTTTTAGTGTTCATGATCATGTGCTAACTGGCAATTCCACATGTTAATTGTAGTTGAAAATATAATGAAGAAGGTGCTCTCTGAAATCAGCAGTTGCAGGAATCATCAAAGAAACTATTCAAATGATGGCTCCAAAGTAATGTAAGTAAAATTGTTGGTTATGTGGTGATTTTGTGGATATATGTTCTGCAAAATGTTTGAATTATTTAACTACTGGATTGAAAATACAACTGGTTCTCTGCTTCGTATATTGTCTTGATTAGCTACCAGGCACGTCATATATATTACTGAACATCTTTGTTATCTATATTAGTATAGATTGTTTTCTTTTCTTGGTACTTTTCATCAACAATCAGGGTGTACAGCTTCTTCAGCCAAGTTTTGAAGCTCTTGCTTAGCTCTAAATTTCTACATTTCCTATTCAAATATGTACTATCATAATCCCTTCGGCGTTTTAGTTGATGTGGATAATATTTTCCACAAGGCTTAATTAGCAACTCAGAAGGTCAAGAATTGCAAGACTCAATGTAGATCACTTTTTTCTGCAATGAGCATCTGCTTGGTTGCAACTTGCAAGTATTGCAAGTTGCAGATTTTGTTGTACTGTTTTGCCCTCTTGGCTTGCTTGTCATATTAGAAAATTTTGCAAGGAACTTGTAGGGTGGCACTTTTAATTATTTTTTCCATATGCATTTAGAATCACATTTCTGGCTCTGTGTATATTTTGACATATAACTAGTATCTTTACCAATATGCACAATTACATCGCATTTCTACCATTGTTGGAATAAAGAATATTAGTGTTACTTCCAAAATTTTAGCATTCGTTGTTTTCCAACAAAAGCTGTTCATGCTTGATTTGTCATAGAGTCAATTTATTGAATGAATAAAAACTACTTATTCCCTCTGCCATTCTGATTTGGGTTCAAAATATAATCTCAAACATTTGGTATTATGCATGAACAGTGTTTTCATTTGTAATTTATACTTCACGCAGACAAACCCGGAAGCTCAAGCGATTTCGGTGATCAAGAATAATGCAGTCATTATACAGAAGTCTACTAGTAGTAACCCATCTGTGAACAAGGAAGTTGAAATGCATACAAGGTCCCATTTTGGTGATAATGCATCTGTTATTCCATGGGGATGGGGTCAAGAAGGTGTTCGATATGTTGTTCTAGTGAAATTTTGTCTGCAACTATATGTAGACCTAAGCATACTCGTTGGAATCTTATACATCATCACTAGTGAAAAAATCTGAGGTTGATCATCACTTGAGTTATTTCTGCAATTTAGTTTCACATGAATTTGACATTGTAGCTCATGTTGTTTTGGCAGAGTATGGGAGAATCTGCCAGCTTTGTCAACATGCATGAGCTAACATATATTGATGAAAACAATAACCCCCTAGAAGTAGGAGAACATGTGGATGATATCCATCAATATTATTCATCTTTGGAGGTGATTTATATGTCTTTGATCTTCATTGTTTTTATCTTCTTGTGTAATTATTTTCCAGTGCATGTTGATGCGGTACCTTATTCCTGCATTATTATACTTTACCTTATTATAATGTTGTACTTTATTTGTTTTTCTTCACTAGAAGTAGAGTGTGTTGAGTGTGTCGTCTAATTGTACAGAATTCCTCTTTCATTGCTCCACCTTCTCCAATTCTTTAGGTCGTCGTGGACCTAGGGACTCGCATTTTTGAAGATCTCAAACCCCCTCAGAATAGTATGGAATTCCTCTTTCCTTGCTCCTCTTCTTTCTGCTATTCTTGTTTCTACTTTGTTTTATCTCCACAATCTTTATAATTTATTAGGTGATTTGCTGTTTGTTTTTTTCTTTTTCTTGTTTTTCCCTCAAGTAGTAAAGACTACAGGATATGCTTGTAAAGGACCAGACCAAGGCTGGTGCTCGTGAATCACGTGTTGAATCTTCGAGGCATATCATTTTTCTGTACATGTTCTTCCTTTATTTCCCGCGATATTGTAGGAATAATAGCTCTGGCTTCTGTGTTTCTTTCTCGGGAAGGGTTCAAGAAACATCTCGATGACCGCCTCTCAGTAGCTTTTCCTTTCTTTCTTTCTTTCTTTTCTAATGCAAGGTCTATGTGCATGATTTATTGTCTTTGTACCTTAATTATCATATGCTTTTCTTGCTAAACTAAGGAAATCAGTGATTTTCAGTAATGCATGTGAAAAGCCTGCTGTGCAAACTGGTCTGAATGATGGCAAGGTGATTTTATTGGTTCAATCCCTTGAATTTTCCTTTATTTGTTGATATAACAATTGGCTTCTAATTTTCTGCTGCCATAATAGTTGCTTTCTATAGCTGCTTTTGGATCTTCTTGCGGTACCACTGGTATTGGATATAAAGATAAGTGATTGATTAAAAGACATGAGAAAAATGGATCGGTTTTGTGAATGTTTGGTGATTTGCAACTGCCATGACATTGCATGGTTTCAAATAGATAGTTTGATGAGGAAGCAATAAGGGGCCGAAATAGCTACAGTGAAAAAGAAGGCATTAAACTATGGTTCTTACTTTCCATACATTTTTTATGGCTATGTTTTTATGATGCAGAGATCTGGGAAGGATAGAGAGAACTTGTTGGGGAAATGCGATAATACTGGTCAGATACAGAGGATGATATTCAGATTTTTTTTTTTTTGGTATGGATTGCACTTAATGTTGTATGACTTCCATCCACTATGATGTTTTCCTTTATCATTTTTCCATTGGTTTACAGTCAAAGTTAGGACTGGAAGGAAAGCTTTGGCTGATGCTGGCATTGTGAACAATGAGAGGATCTGTCCATTGACAAATCACCTCAGCAGTAACCCTAAAATAATGTGATCACCTTTACTCACTGAATTTTTGAAATTTTTAAAATTTGCAATTTTGATCGATTTTTTCTTTCTGAAACACTCTAAAAAACAAAGTAATCCAGTTATTGCTTATAAGCTATCGTGTTTCAGGAAGAATAAAATAGAGAGAATTCTTGCATCACAAGGATATGGAGTTTGCATGTCTGGTGTTCTATGGATGAACTTTCAATCATCATTTGTTAGTGAAACATGTTGCCTCTATCTGCTCATTTCCTGATGGCTTGCTTTTCTTTTTTCTTTTCTTAATTTTAAGTGAAGCAAAATTAATACTAGAAAATGTTCTTATGGGCCAAGGTATGGTTCGGTTCTTGACTTAAAAATTCTCCATAGTTAAATATTGTTTCTTACCAAACATTTTTAGTTTGATTGTTCAAGATATTCTAGGATGTCCTTGACTAAGAGTTTCATAGTAGCAAATACATCATTGAGAAAGCCCAACATGGTATGGGAACTTCTTGCTTCCATTATTTTCCAATTGCAAAGTTTTGCTCACTCCAAATGCCTATGCTTCTTTATGTGCACATGTTTATGTAGGTGAAATAAATGTAGGCATGTTTACATGTATTCACATATACATGTGCATGTACATATTAGTTGCTGACCCTTATTAACAAACATGATCCTGGTTGTCTTTCTGAAAGAATGGAAAAATATTTTTTATGCATTTTCTGCTCTATGATGCTCTTTTTCTTTGAGATTAAACTCACTCATCAGACAATAGTCTGACTACCTCTTCATTGTTCATATATGGGTTTAAAGCAGGCTGTATGAATGATTTATGTACCATCTTACCTATGGCCAATGATGATGCTCCTATGCCTATGCATACTGGTGTACATGAATTTATGGACCCATCATGCACTTGTTACTTCATTAATAATAAACTCAATATCTCTGGTGAGCCATCATACGTACTTAGCTTTGCTGCTTGTTCCACCGAATCTGGCAAAACTATTATGTGCTGTAACCATTGCATGACTATGTTTTTTAATGTTCATGATCATGCATTAACTGGCAGTTCCACATGTTAATTGTAGTTAAAGTACAAAAGAAGAAGGTGTTCTCTGAAATCGGCAGCTGTAGGAATGGTCTAAGAAACCATTCAAATGATGGGTCCGAAGTAATGCAAGTAAAATTGTTCGTTATGTGGTGATTTTGTGGAGAAAAGTTTACAAATTGTTTGAATTATTTAACTAGCAGACAGAAAATGCAAATAGCTCTATGCTTCATATATATTGTCTTTGATTAAATACCTGGCACTGTTATATATATTATTACTGAATCAGGGCGTAAAGCTTCTTCAGCCGAGGTTTGAAGCTCTTGCTTAGCCCTAAGTTTCTGCATTTCCTATTTAACCATGTCGTATCATTGTGCTTTCAGCATTTTGGTTGATGTGGATAATGTTTGGTAGAGGCTTACATTAGCAACTCATAAGGACAAGGACAGACATACTTTGTCGAGAAAGCCTTTCAGGGTATGCAAGACTTGATTTAGGTCACTTTTTCTGTGATGAACATCTGCTTGTTTCAAGTATTGCAAGTTGCTGATTTTGTTGTACTATTTTGCCTCATAAGCTTGCTTCTCTGTCACATTTAAAAATTTCACCATGAATTTCTGGGGTTGTTTTTTTCCATGTGCATTTAGAATCACTTTTCTGGCTGAGTACTTTGACGTATAACTAGTATCTTTTACCAAAATGCATAGTTGCATCTCATTTTCTATCATAGCTGCAAGAAAGAACATTTGTGTTGTCATTCCTTGTTTTCTAACAAAAACTATTCATGCTTTCCTTGTTTTCTCATCGAGTAAATTTATTGAATGAATAAAAACTACTTATTCTCTTTGCAGTTCTGAGTTTAGTTCAAAATATAATCTCAAATGTTTGGGTATTATGAATGAACAGTTTTTTCATTCATAATTTATCTAAACATGTGAAACTTTCATGCAGACAAACCCTGAAGCTAAAGCAATTTCAATGGGAAAGCTTGCAGTCATTATGTAGAAATCTACTAGCAGTAACCTGTCTGAGAACAAGGAGGTTGAAATGCGTAGCAGATCCTTTGATGATGATGCATCAATTATTCCACAGGGATGTGGTCAAGAAAAAGTTCAGTATGGTTGTGGAGGTTGTTCTAGTGAAAATGTGTCTGCAACGATATCTAGGCCTAAGCTTACTTGTCAGAAATCTTATACATGATCACTAGGGGCAAGATCAGAGGTTGATCATCACTAGAGTTATTTCTGCAATTTAGTTTTACATGCATTTTACCATGTAAATGATGTTGTTTTTGCAGATTATGGGAGAATCTGACAGCTTTGTCAACAAGCATGACTGCCAAATATTGATGACAACAGTAAACCCCTAAAGGTAGGGGAACATGTTGATGGTATCTATCAGTATTCTTAGTCTTTGGAGGTGAAGTACATCTTTCATCTTGATTCTATTTATCTTGTTCTAAAATTACGTTTTTGTGCATGTCGAAGCAGTACCTTTTTCCTACGTTGTTATACTTAACATTAGTATAATGTTGTTTTGTTTTTTCACTGTATTATCATGTGATACTCACTGCTTAGCAACATGGAAACAGGATGTTTTATATAATGTCTGTAAGGTAGCTATATAAATGCTCTCTTTTTCTAGATGGTAAGGTTCATTAAATGAGAAATAAGCATGCAAGGGACATTATTTTGTTCACCTTTTGTGTTCGTGCTGCTCTGCCTTTCTATGGATTGATGCCTTTTCCTTTGTCTCTGCAATATCTCTTCCCTTTTGTTCCCTTGACTTTCCTATAAACCAATGGTGTAGCAAAGTTAACAATCATATTTCTTTCTTCTTTTCCGTTTTTATCTCGGACTGTATCATGAAGTCAAGATTCGGAATCCGTAGAAGGCAAAAAATATTAATATAGGTTAGACAAGAGAATATACTAAATAATTTAAAAAAACATATTTGGTGAAGGGGTAAACTTCAGCAGATTAAAAAAAAATGAGTCATTGGAGATCATCGGCCCTATCTAATCAATCATAGCAAGCACAATTGTCCCCCCCCCCCCCCCCCCGCCCTTTTTTTTGTTGGGAGGGGGTGGCGAAGGTAGCGTGTGGGGTGGGTGGGTTTGTGATAGATGCAATGAGGTTAGATTTTCTGGTATGTTTTATGAGAATGTTTTTAGCTGATTTCTTGGTTCTAATTGTATATAACCGATCTTAAGCCTTAATAAAGGAGGAGGATTAACATAGTTTGCCAACAAGAGACTAAGTGTGGATAGGAGCAAAAACAAAGAAAGTTGGTAGGATGGTTAGAAACTTTGGTATATTGGGAAAGATAGGAATAAAATTTGAGTAGAAATTATTGTAAACAAGAGTTAAAAGATGAGATTGTAGATATTAGGACAGTGGAGTTAGAATAAACTTGATAAAGAGAGGAGTCTCTTCATATCATAGTGCTTATGCTTCTCAAGTAGGATTGGATGATGCTAGAAAGCAAAGCTTTTGGAAGGACATGGATAGACTAATTCAATAGATTTTCAATGAAGAAAGGATATTTATCAGAGAAGATTTAAATGGGCATGTGGGAAAGATATAATGTAGGTTTTCTAGGGTGCATGAAGGTAAAGATTTAGAAATAGAAGCTAGGAAGGAAATATCATTTTGGCGTTTATGATAGAGATGGCAAAATCGATCCAACCCGATGGGTATGCACCCTACTCAAACCCAGTCAAACCCGAAAAGTAGGGTTTGACTAGGTTTGGATTCGGGTTTGAGAAAAATCCGAAAACTATAGCACGAGTATGGATGGGGTATGGGTAGTGCTATTTTTTACCCAAATTTGAACCCGACCCCAATCCGAACCTACGGATATAGGTAATACTCGAACCCATACCTAAACCCATACCCGAATATATGTATATATATATATTCAATTTATAATTAATATAATAATTATATTAGTTTCATCAATTATTTAATTATATTTATATATTTTTTCTTCTTATTATTTTTTAGTATCTCAAGCTTCTTTTTTACTTAATATTTTTTATTATAGAATAAAATAATTAATATTTTTATATCTTAAAAATATTATAATTTTAAATTTTTTACTTTTTTGATCAAGTTTTAATAGAGCTAGTTTTGTTTTATTTAAAAATAATGTCCTTCCATCTTTACTTAAAAATTATTTTGGTTGTTTATTTTTTTTGGTATGGATGGATATGGATTAGGTATAGAGAAATGGGTTATCCATGGGTATCTTCGAACTCATTGGTTATGGGGATGGGTATCTTTTTCTTATCCGATTGGATATCGGGTAGGATTTGGATATAGGATATCAAGTTTGAATTTGGGAATGGGTGGTGTAATACTCGACCCAAATCTTACCCCTTGCCATCCTTAGTTTGTGATAACATGACCTAGCATTATCTAATACTTGCTCTGAAAAGGAATCTCACTTGATAACTTTTAAAAATAGGTATAATACTTGTTAAATAATTTTCTTCCTTAGTAGATAGACTAATCAAATTTTTGTAAAGATTATAAAGTTATACTAAGTGAGTTTAACCAACCAACATAGACTGGTACTTTTGGATGTATGCACTAGGAAATAGAAGATAAAGACTAAAGAAAAAAAAATCCTAAGGCCCAGGTAGTAGAATTTAAGAGGAGAGAAAAATCATTTTGAAGGATAGAATATTGAAGGAAGAAAAATGTGGTTGAGATATGAAAATCAATACCACATGGGAAGAGAGTTAATAGCATCGAAAAAAAAAGGCAAATAGAGGTATTAGGAGAATTAAATGAAAAAAGGTCAATTGTTAAGGAAACTAGATGGTGGAATGAGAAAGTTTAATCAGTGGTGAAGGATAAAAGAGAATAATATAGAAGATTATCTAAATGTAGGAATAAAGAAGTGTATGAAAGCTATAAGTGTGATACCCAGTCCATTAAGTCATACGAATCTTAAAGTAGCCAAAAGAAAGAAAAAAGAACAAAAATGCTGGAAGAAAAGACTTTCAATGAGAATCTTCTTCTCTGTTTGATTTTGGGAAAGCGACTCTCTATTTATAATCCCCATGACCCCCTACAGCTCTTCATTGGCGAATATTAAGCTCCCTTCTCTCTCTTTTCTTCCATAGAAGCTACAGTTTCCGAAGATGCCATCGAAGCCAAGGTAAGATCACGATTTTGCATCCTCTCTTTCCCATTTCTCGATAAAATTTCATGTTTGGTTGTTTTCTACCAGCTTGAGCACCTGGCTATGTACCTCATTGAATTGTGTTTGGTGAAATATGAAGCTCTAAAGTTCAAACCTTGCTATGTGCATCAGCAATCTATGTTGCATGACGTATGCTACAAATAACCCTATTTTTTATGAGATTACTGTGGAAGCATGCTTGTTACGAAGAGTCACAACTTAGGTATCATTTTTTTATCTATATTGTCACTAATCCTAAATTCTAATGTCTAAATATAATAATAACAGTTGACCTTCAAACCAACCTTGTCTTCAAGGTTGATTTTGTGTTTGATGCAGGAGGAGACCAGCCAGCTTCCTCATCTTTGGAGCAATCTGGAGTAACTAGTCTTTCTTGAAATATAACAGTTATGCTTCATGTAAGTTGGATCGCCATCTTGATGCCTCCATTTTTGTGTGCATAAATCTTGGTCATATATATTGGGGAGCTTGACTTGACTATGATATAATCAATCTTCGTCTCAATAGTAACTCTTATGGCATCCTTAGGCAGGTGTTTCAGATTGTTTCAACCATTTACAAAATACCATAGTTCCTCCATTGATTTGTTTCAACTGTTTCTTGGCAAGTGCTTTCATATAATTCAAATGATAAAATAGAAAAAAAAATAGAGAAGGGTTCACTTTGAGAAGAACCAACATCCTAAGCCTCTTCAAGGGGGATCAATCATCCTAATTCCACCAAAAAACGAAAAACTATTTAGCTCTGAATTCTCCTCCGCTTCGTAGTTATACACATTGACATATACTGTTTACAAAATAACTATTTCCTAGTAATCAGCCGTACATAAGAAACACTACCTATAACCACCCACCGGTCTTAGACCCTAAAATCACTATAGGCATGGTTAGTAATTTCTACAAACGGTGGGCATACTCTCCACCCTTACGCTGTATTTCATAGATGGAATTAATAAACCATCGCTGTCCGCCAACGAATAGGATTATAAAGAATAATAGTTATTATTGCTATAATGCTCCGGACTGAGGTGGAGTAACTGGGGTTAGTGCTCGTTCGAAGAAAAGCTTGGTGGTTGATCGAGGTTCATGGGGCGTGCTTTGGGGACCTGTAAAAAATTCGAACATTAAAGATTCTCTAGTAGGCCCTTCAATACTTAAATCAATTGGAGCTTTAGATGGAGAGAGAGAGAGTGTGTATCTTGAGCTTAAGTCAAAACTTACTAGAGGGTCCTCTTTTTAAATAAAATTTTAAGCGTATTAAAAAATTTAAAAATTAGAAATTTTACCTCGAACTCATGGCTTCTTCGGTATCTAACCATCCTCTCCCACTGACTTAGAGGACAATCCTGTATCCAGGAAACAAGCTCTTCCAGAGTGTTTCGTTGGTGCTCGAGCCATCTTCTATGGAGCTTGACCTTGTAACCCCATTACAACTTTCTGATCTTCCTCAGTTAGGCATCTCGAGCTCTCTCATGATTGAGAAAGTCGTACCTTCTCTACACAAAGTTATCAAAAATTAGTTACAAAATTATTTTAATCAAATATATATAGTGTAAATATATAAAATATATAAATATAACTAAGATGCGCGTACTTACCCATATCTCCTCCCATACCCGATCTTTGACGGCAGCATCCATCAAATGCCAGTCTCTGGGCTCTACGGAAATGATGTCTGACTGCCTCACAAGCACTCCAAAAAAGGAATGCATCTCCCGTGCGATCTCTACCGATCTTTCCTCCGCATCGTAATAGACTATCACCTGATGCTGGCAGTTCCACACGTGTGCCATACGTGTGGGATCGCGAAACGTCCGGCTGGATGATGCATCTGCAATGCAATGCATTATGCAAATATATAAGTATACAAATACTATATAAAAAATAAAGTTATGCTAATATAATAAAAACGTACACTCAGATGCCTGCATAGTAGTATATGTCTCAGATATAGACGATGGTAGAGGCTCAGCTGCCGGTGGAGTAGATGTCTTTACTGGAGTAGATGTCATCGGTGGAGTAGATGCCGGTGGTGAAGATCCTTGAGCAGCCGATGCCGAGGTGGACGGAGAATGCTTCGACTGCTCCTCGGATGTTGAACTGCGCGTAACCCGCCAAGAGGCAGGGGTGAAAGCTAGATTGCATTTCGGTGCTATCGTGATTTGCAATATTAATGAACATTAATCAATATAACATGTTGAACAATAATATTAGTATAGCATCAATAAATAGTCTCTAATATGTACACTAATCAACTAACGGATCTATCATTATGCATTGCAATAAACAAAAGCAACAAGATATAACACCAAAAAAAATGCAGCTTGAATATAAAGTGGGTCTTTTCAAAGGAAGAGGGGGCACATGACTGTTACCGAAAAAGATTAAAAAATATATAAAGCCCGTTTGATGTTCATGACGTTTTCGTCCAATAGTTATCAACATGGTAGATTACATTCATAAATAATTAAGGGATGAGCAACACTGGACTATGATCGGAGACTTCTCTTCTGTGACAATGCCAAATCCTTCGTGGTAATGCTCTGCGATAGCTATCCATCTGGATATAAGTTTGGTAGATGGATGTAATAGCTTTCCTGAAGAGACTGATTGGAGAAGTATATGATACACCTGAGGGTTTCACATCCATAGTGGGTCCAAAGTGTGCAAGCTTAGAGATTCATTTAGATTGAAGAAGGCATCTCAAAGTTGGAACATCTATTTTAAGGTGTAAAAAAAGTATGGCTTCATTAAGAATGGAGAAGAGTCCTGCATTACAAATGGATAAATGGTCTGTAGTGGTATTCCTTATCTTATACATGGATGATATATTGTCTTAATCGAAAATGATATCCCCGCACTATAGGAAATAAAAGTTTGGTTGTCATCACATTTTTTCATGAAGGACTTGAGGGAAGCATCCTACATCCTAGGAATGAAGATCTATAGGGATAGATCTAAGAGGATGCTTAGTTTATTTCAGTCCACATACATAGATACTGTACTGAAGAGATTTAGCATGGAGAATTCTAAAAAGGATTATCTCCCGATAGGCCATAAAATTTCTCTCTAAGAAGGATTATCCGATAATTTTTGAAGAGAGAAAATAAATGAGTAGAGTCCCATATGCTTTGGCAGTGAGATCTATCATGTATGCCATAACATGTACAAGACTAGATGTGGCATACTCACTAGGAGTGGTGAGCATATACCAATCCGATCCTAGAGAAAACCATTGAAAAATGGTTAAAGCCATCCTTAAGTATTTGATAAATACTAAGGATCGATGGTTGGTTTATGGTGAATTAGATCAGAAACTTATGGATTTTACAAACTCCAGCTTTCAATCTAACTATGATGATAGTAGAAGCATATCGGATTACATCTTTACTCTAAATGGTGGAGCCATCTGAAAGAGTTTCAAGAAGCATACTATGACAGACTCTATTTACGAGGTAGAGTACGTTGCAGCATCAGATGCTGTGAAGAAAGTTGTGGCTAAGAAAATTCATCACTAAGCTTGTAGTAGCACCCTCTCTTGATATTTCGGTCCTACTCTACTATGACCGTACTGATGTCATTGCTCAGGTGAAGGAACCGAAGGCACACCAGCAGGCAAAGCACATATTGTGCCGCTTCCACCTAGTCCAGAAGATCGTGAATCGAGGTGACATCGATCTTCAAAAGATCGATAGAAAGAAGAACCTGACTGATCCCTTCACTAAAGCCCTGGCAATAAAGAAGTTTGATAGCCATAAGTCGAAGATGGGTATTAGATACTGTGCCGAGTGGCTTTAGGATAAGTGAAAGTTGTTGAAAAATATGTCCTAAAGCCAATCATCAGCTTATTGATGGTTGAGTTATATTATAATTATAATTGATTTATTATAAATAATAAATATTTTGGCTTCTTTTTCATTATAAAGCTTACATTTTCTAATGAACTCCATTATTGTGATGAAGTCCTTAGGACTATCTAGTTTCAATAAAGAAAGAATTTATTGATTAGTTCTTAAAACTGTTCATGATCAAATGACAGGCTGTTAATAAGGATGACGGCATCTATCGAGCATGTAGATCGTGTATGCCATTAGGTTGGTTGTCCTCTTACCAATAAGTGTGGAGATACTGGTATGGCATAAAAGTAAGATGCAGGATACATCGTTACTGAACATGACAAACTCCAAAGCATTCTAATATCGAGAATGCCTTTGATGGAATATAGGTATGAGTATCCCTTAAACCTAGAATCACCTTAGTGGCTTATAAGCAACTCATTGTGCTTTGGTACTAGACTAACTAAATTTCTAATTTAGTAATGGAAGACTTCTGGGCATAGTCAAGTACTTGCAATATTGTATATGATCAAGATGGGATTCTCACTTCCAGAGTTGGAGAAGAATGTATCACTGTATTTCAATAGCAAAATCTTAGCCAGGATAATCCATGAGATGGATTTCTATTTTAAAATATAATATGGATAGCTTGATTAGGATTGACAGTTGAACTCTAAGATGTCCTACGCATTTTGATCAAGGGGATGAATATATGAAAACTATACCCACATGGGTTCTAAGGATGTTGTTCTACACATTCGACCTATCCGACTATCGGGTACCATGCTAGATGATCACTTCGATTCTATAAAAATTTATTTTTATGCTACCGACTAGATTCGGATCTATGGGATCATACATATTAGATTCATGATCTGATCAGATGGTTGATCAACGATTAAGAATCATTCTAGGATTAAACGATCAATACGATTGATGTTTAACCTAGTGAGGTGTTACAGGAGGATCGATTAGCAATTAGCTACTAATTCCTTAATTTAATTAATCTAAAGAATTTAAATTAAGTCCTAATATAATTTAATTAGATTTAGTTTAGCTTGATTGGATTAAGTTTAATTGATTTATTGGATAAGCCAATTGCAAGGAAGAACTAGTCCTAGTTTATAACTTAGGTTACTAATTTCTATGATTAAAAAATTAAATCATATTAAATTAGATTTAATATAATTTAATTAGATTTTTAATTGGATTAGGATCTAATTTAATTGGGTTGATTTATTTCTAGTTTAATTTTTTTGAGAAATCATATTGGACCAAGTCAAATATGAAATCCTAGTAAGACTAGGATTCATCTTGCACCACCTATACTTCACGCCCCCCCACACCACTTCTCTTAATTTTTGCATGAAATCCCCCTCCCCCTGATGTTCTCGTGCCTCTCTCCCTCTCTCTCTCTCTTTTATTTGGAATTAAGTTGTGGACCATGTTCATGATGGCAAGTTGTTGTGTATTAGACTCTATATGATAGAATCCTAACAAACCAAAACAACTTCCCATGTGTGCCACCCCCCACCCTGATTCCTCTCTAGTTTCCATAGTGAAAAGAGGCCTTTTGTGCAACAAATCAGATGGTCAATGGCAAGGAATAAGGAGGGGTGCCAAGTGTTGGGCACCCCAACTAGTTGCCTAAATTGGTCTGCCTTGTTTAGGTATTTGACCTGGATAAGGATTCCTTCATATCTCTTTATAAGGAGGTTTTTTTGGGTTATTTTCTATATATTCTAGACATTAGAGAGGGCTATTGGGCGTGTGAAAATAGGATGAGAGACCTCTTAGGCATGGGGATTTCATAGACACCAATCTAGGTGTCTAGGTGAGAGAATGGAGAAGAACAAGAGGGTCTTCTTCTAGGGTTCTTTTGATCTTTCCTTTTCCTCCATCTTTGAGATTTGTTTGAGAGTTATCTTAGATTTAGAATCTCTTCCATTCCTTCTGATATTTTGGAGAGTCTAAATCTTGAAAAAGAGAATTGGATCGACCATCGAAGAATGATCAGTACAGTACTAGCATACCGTGCTAATTTTCGAGAATCGAACTTCTGATTGAGAATCATGGGCTTGTGTGGATATCTCTTAGAGGTCGGATGAGTGTGTGGCTTGAAGCTTCATTCTTAAGCCTGGATCAATAAGTTAGAACATCTAACTTGCACAGGTAATATGGATCTAATTTATTATTACATACCTACATTAGATGTAGTGTAGATGCATGTTGATATGATCAACATATTTTTTCTTTCTTATGTTTTTAATTTTTGATTTAATCTCATGCTATAATCATGTAATAGGATCTTAGATCTAGGGGTTCTCTAATTTTTATAAATTAATTTTGATTAATTCCTATCTTTTGCTGCTTAGATCTTGAAAAAGTTTCAAGATCTAGTCCTAAAACCATAGATCTGGGGTTCTATCTTGGGAAGGAGATGAGTGTGGCACTGGTATCGAGATTAGGAGGGAGGTTGAGGTAGTGGTCAGGGAGAGAGTGGGGATGCACAAAGCACTCCATCTCGGTGCTACATGAGGGGGGAACCGCTTCCTCATGGACGGGATCATCTAGTCCACCCTCGGTCTGGGACGGGCGTAGAGACCTAGCGTTATCCTCATAAAACAATTATTTCACCGGAAAGTACAGATTGTGTAGGGAAGTGAGAGAATAGATACATCAATACTAATGATATATAGATAATATGAAGATAGAGTAGAATTAATTCTACTTGATAACATTAGCACATAGTGTCTACTGATAAATACTCTTGAAAATAATTTTCAGGGTATATTCTTTCTTGAAGATTCGAGTATATCAACTACTCTAAGTCGTAGCATGGATTATTATAATAACCTCCGCTTTACTCCTACTAAGAATCTACATGTACAGCGTTTATCCAAAAATTGCTGCCTTTCTCTATACTCATATCAATCTGACTAGAATTGGTACTATGACTCTGATTTCTTATAATTCCTATCTGAATATTCACTGTTGCGAGATTTACTCTCACCTAACATCTTACTTGATAATCACCGAGTTATCGCAAGGTCAATACTATTAATTTATTTTTCAGATAATTAGTATAGTTGTTAGAATTTATCATAATCATTTTGATAACGTAACACACGTGCTCCACATGCTCTCCTTAAAATTGTGTCATTTATATGTATACTTTTATATTACTCTCCTTTATGCAATAAATGAATTCTTATCTATTTCTAGTGCTTTGAATGAAACATTTATATTCATAGATATCTAGCTCCTCTTGCAAAGGTGCACCTCGTCATTTCTAATGGGCTCTTCAACGCTATCATCGCAATATACAAAATTACACTCTTGATTTCGTGATATCTTATCGATATCACCCTATTGTAATGAGGCGGATTGCGTATATAATCTGCCTAGCTCTAGTATATGCCTCTTGATTAGATTTCCATGACATAATCTGCAGATGAAGTTATAGAATGCTACTCTGGGATGATGTTTTATAGAGTGCCACACTATTCACAAATTTTTCATCACATATCAAAGTCGTGAGATATGCTGTGGTATCTTGGTATTTAAGTTCTATGTTTATAAGTACTTTTATCCTCGATCTGATTATATTGCTTATGTAATATACCCAACCATTGGTTCTTGTATAAACAGGCGGAGTTTCAAAAAAGACCATATATTATTATAGCTGCCTACTGATTATGACTTGAATATAATTTTTTAGTTAAATGATCTTTGTATGTTAATTGATTCTTTTTAGAATATTGATACCTAATATTATCAAGCTCATTGATATAGTTCAATAATTATGATACATTTTCACTCTAATACAATCTCCAAATAATGTCGTGTACATATATATAGCGAGATTGGAATACTCGCTTGCGGTAAATGCAAGCTGTCCTTATATAAAACGCTCATGCCACTAATAAACATAGCACAACAATCAAGTGAAGTTTCGATATAAAACTATGAATTATAATAGTCTTTATAATGTATACTCAGATTTTTATAGTGCTCTTCATTCTCACGAGTTGAATTTTCAAATCATTAACACACTCTTAATAATAGATGATGAGATAATTTAATTACTGATCTCTCAAGTATTTTTTATTATAAATAATACAAAAATTATTATATATTTATCTAATATATCCGGACAACTAGATTTGGGTCTCCTATATATTGATTATTCAATACTGTTTATATGCATTTATAAACTCGGCGTCTCTATAATATTGCATGTAATACACAGTGAAATAAAATAACTAGCCTATTACTTATAAAGTTCTTACACCGTAGATTAATGACTTTCCAGATTGGAATATGGCATTTAACAATTCTTTCTTGGATTAGCGCATCTCATTTAGCTCATCAAACTATTCGACAGGCTCGAGATCATTTTTATTTGCCGCAGATTTGTTGAATCCATCTATGAGAATTTGTATACTAGTCTAAAGAGTCTCATTAGCAATTCGCAATACATTCCTTGTTCGTGTGGTTATAGAACGTGTGTACTCTCTACAATCTTCCTTAATAGTCTCGGAGTCGCAGCATGTCCTACGCGTGCTCATTTCTGAATCGAAAATCTCATCGATAGCCCTGAGCTTACCACATTTCCTTTATTGCGACACAACAAATATCTCAAAAAGATATTAATTAGTTTAATGATTATCTTTAATTGAAAACTCAATTGTAGACGAATAAGTGAGTGTGCTCTGCATGTATTAAATTTTTTAAAAATTTATTCGGGTATAATATTTAAAAAATATGATAGCTTAGCTAATTAACCGCTTATAATCCAAGTTAATAAGATTTTTAAAAATGCATTGAATATCCAGTACATCCACTTTCAAAGGTGTGGCCTAATCTCGGTTATTAGACGCAGAAAACTAATGATCTTCTGACTTTTAGCTTATAATTAGTTGGCTGTGACGTTATTTTATTTCATTATTATAAAAATTTTGGTAGCATCTCCTCATGGTTCTCCAAGTATACAATGTGAATACGGTACCTATGAATCCTATCCAATATATACCCAAAGAATAGAGAAGAGCTAACTACTGAATACCACATAATAACAAAATAAAATATCGACTAATAATAATAACAAGATTTAAGCTTTTGCAAAATGCCTGAAAATGGAGCATCCAAGAGTCAATCCTGATCAGGATCGACTCTTGAATGGGAATCTATGGCTTAATGCAATTTAGCTACCATCTCTGAACATACATTCAGGGATGGATTCTTAATTTATCAAAAAAGGATAACTCTGCATTTCGATAGAGTTTCCTCTGAAATATGAATGTTTTTCATATTAAATTATAAACTTCAACAGGGACTAAACAATAACACAAAATTTTATGCAATAAATTCTATAATAGGGACTAAACTATAAATAATTGAGGACTAAGATCAAATATTACAATCTATAGGACCTAAAATACAAAAGTGTCACATAACCTAATAAAGCAAATTGGGTTCAAATTTTTGGTTGAAACCCAAAACCCGAAACCCATTAAAGGGTCTCCTTCCACCCCCAGTGGCACCCATTCGGCCTCTAAAAATGGGCCAGGCCCCATGGGTTAGCCCATTTGGCCTATGATCTGGGCAGCTAGAGGTGAAAATAGGTTAGGTCAGGCTAGGCTTTGGCTTAAAAAAGTTAGGTTTGTATTATAAGATACTAGCCTGAGCCTAGCCTGTTGGACTGGTTCAGACTTGAAATAAGGCTCAACCTAATCTATTTTGCAAAATAAAAAAACCTCGCACAAACAAGGCAGACCTCAACTCCTTCCCATGATGCCGGCAAGGCCGGACCCGCTCTCCCGGTCCTCTCTTGCTCTCTCGATCTCGCCACCTCCCTCTCTCGATCTCCTTCGTCGGCGAAGGCCGACCCCGCTCCCTCCTATATGGCGGCAAGGCTCTATCCTCCCTTCCCTCTCCCTCTCTCAGATCTTGCCTTCGTCGGCGTAGGCGGCGAGGCCTAGACCCACTGCCTCTCACCCTCCCTTGCATCCCACTCTCGATCTCCTTTACCGACGCCAACAAGCGACTGACCCTCCCTCTCTTAATCTATCGGTCTCCCTCTCAGTCTCTCCATTTCTTAATTTCGGATCCCTGAATCAGGTTCGACCATCCAAGATCCATTAGGGTCCGGGGGTCTGGTACTTTAAGTACAGACCCATCAGGTATTCAGGTTCAGATATACTATCGATAATTAAAATTGGGTCCAGATCTGAATATCCATGTTTCGATCCAAATCCAATCCATTGACAGATCTAGTCCAAAGCCGTCGGCATGACACAGCCCAAGGTTACCGCTATGACACGGTCCAAAAACTACGACATGCAGATAATTATAATATTTATAATAAATATTTATAATATTTATTATAAATATTTTATAAATTATTATAAATATATATTATTAAATAAATAATACTATAAATTAAAAAATTATATACGCTGCGCTATAGAGAGTGGGTGGCACCGAAAGCTCCGAGGGTTGCCTGGACGGATGCAAGAGGAGGACGGATGATCACTAAATAACTTGCAAAATAAAAGCAAGATAGTGAGATAGAGAAGAAGAGAGAAAAAGGAAAGAGAGAGAGTAGGGGCGGTCGGGATGGGGTGTTAGGGGGAGGGGGGCACAGTGACGAGGAGGTCTCGAAAGGCATAATGACGGAAGATCGATGACCGAGAGGACAGTGTGGGGGGGGTGGGGTGAGCAGGGAGGGGCGGCTGGGGATGGGAGTTTGGGGGTGGGGGTGGACCAGGTGGCGGGAGGGGCAGTTGGGGATGGGGAAGGAGGGTCGGCCGGGGGAGGGTGGGGGTGGGGGGGCCGGGTGGGGGTTGCGGGGAGGAGCGTCGGGGATGGGGAGGAGGGGTGGTTGGGGGAGGGTGGGGGTGGAGGGGGGTGGGGGGTGGCAGGTTGGTAGGGGGAGGGCCGGGATTGGGGGCTGGAGGGGGAGGGGGAAGGAGGGGCAGGCGCACCGGTCGAGGGGGAAGGAGGACAGCACCGTCGGGGGAGGGGACTCACCGTGGCGATGGAGAGGAGGGAAGAGAAAGAAAGGATCGAGTACGCACTGGAGGGAAAGGCAGAAAAAATTGGGAGATTTTTAATCGAATCTAAGGTAGCGGTTATCTAACCGCTTCCATAGATCTACGACAGCGGTTATCCAAAATTGCTGCTATAGATCTACGACAGTGATACTGCTGTATATTTATAGCAACGATTTTTGATAACCACTACCGTAGGTTGAAAATAATTTTTTTTATTTTTTTTAAATATTATATAATTTTAAAATTTAATGTCCATCTTTATTGTTCATTATCTATATAATTATCATTAGAGTATCGTCGCAAAAGGTCACCTCGATCTAATGGCCCTAGCTTCATCGATTAGAAAAATTTGATTTCGATGACCATGAATGACGATGCGATGATCTGATAGATAGAGACCTCTGATAGATTCAAAAATCTGCAATGATGATCTCGATGATGTTTATAGCATACTATCAAAGTTTTACTTCAATCGGATATCGTTATCTTGGTTAATTTAGTATAGGTTAGTTTCGATCGTTAAATGATAAACGAACGATCAAAAGACCAAATGATGTTCGATTATGAGATAATTTTTTAGTTAAATGATCTTTGTTATAATTTTAAATATTTTATATGATGATGATAGTAAAATTTAAATCATTTTCATATAAATTGTTCATGTTAATTAAGCAAATATTGCAAAAGCACGAGCATAACAATCAGTGAAGTTTCAGAATGATTATTAGATGTATAGTTTTAGATCGTTCTTCATCTCACGAGTTGAATTTTATAATCACCACCATAAAAATGATTAAAATAGTAGTCAAGATTATTTATAAAAAAAAATTATCTCATAATCGGACACTGTTTGGTCCTTTGATCACTCGTTTATCATTTAACGGCCGAAACTAACCTATACTAAATTGACCAAGATAATGATATCCGATTGAAGTAAAATTTTGATAGTATGCTACAAACATCACTGAGATCATTATTGCAGATTTTTGAATCCATCAGAGATTTTCATATATCAGATCATCGCATCGTCGTTCGTGGTTGTCGAAATCAATCTTTTCTAATCGATGAAGCTAGGGCCATCGGATCGAGGCAATCTTTTGCAACGACACTCTAATGATAATTATTTAGATAATGAATGATGAAGATGAGCATTAAATTTTAAAATTATATAATATTTAAAAAAATATGATAGCTACAATTAACCGCTACCATAAATAAGCTTATAGCAGCGGTTCCTACTAACTGCTGCTATAGGTCTGACTTATGGCAGCGGTTTTATTAGCAGCGGTTATAATAAACCACCGCTATAGGTTGACCTATGGCAGCGGTTAACGATAACCGCTGTCGTAGGATCTATGGCAGTGGTTTCGAAAATCGCTGCCATAGTATGCGCCTTTTTGTAGTAGTGTATATATGTGTGTGTGTATATATGTATGTATGTATGTATGTATATATGTATGTGTATATATATGTATGTATATATATATATGTATATATATGTATGTATGTATATGTATGTATATGTATGTATGTATGTATATAGAGGTGGACTGGGCTTCGATCGATCGAATTTCAGTCCATATTTGATCAAATTTTCGATCATCGGATCAGTGTGCACGCATCTGAAAAGAAGTGCCAGCTGAAAAAAAAGACGTGCGTGCACCTAAAAAAAATTTAGAAAAAAATGTTGCCTAAAAAAATTAGAAAAAAATATAAAAAAATCTAAAAAAATTCAAAAAAAATCTAAAAAATCTTTAAAAATATTTTTATGGAGGATAAAGGCTCATGAATGGGCTTGGAAGAAGAGGATGAGGAGAAGTGAGTAAGCGAGAAGGAGAAAAGGAGAAAAAAGGGGTCATTAGAGGAAAGAGCCGAGGTGGAGGAAGCTGCCATGGAGGAGGATGGCTCATAGGTAGGTTTAGAAAAGAAGGAAGATGAGGAGGAGAAGTGAGTGAGGAAGGAAAAAGGGTCATTGATAAGAAAGGGATAGAGGTGGAGGAACCATCATGAAGCACTACTACAAAAAAGAGCTACGGCAGCGGTTACAAACCGCTGCCATAGCCCAAAAAATAGCTCCCATAGCTATGGCAGCAGTTTTCTAACCACTACTATGGCCATCGCCGTAGCTTTATGACAGTGGTTGTTAGAATCGTTGCCATAGATGGCCTATTACAGCGGTTTATAAACCACTGCAATAAATCGACCTATCACAGCGGTTATATAACCGCTGCCATAGATAATCTATAATAGCGATTTCTTAACCACTGCCATAGGTCTAGTGTAGCGGTTGGCACCGGACCTATGACAGCGGTTGGCACGGATATGGCAGCGGTTATAAAACCTCTACCGTAGATCTTGAATAATTAAAAAATAAAATTTTTATTTTTTTATATATTTTACCTGATAAATTCAGATATATAACATAAGAAAATATAATAAATATAAAAATTATTTTGAAATGCTAAAATTTTATTATCGAAAAAAAATTATTATAATATTTTTTTAAAAAATAAAATATATGAAAAGTCTCCTAAATCTACATCATCGTCGTCGTCGTCACCGAAAGCCAGAGTCGGAGCTGGAGCTGGAATGCGGGCCAACATATTCTCAAAGTTCGTGACTCCAAAATGCGTGCTGTGCGTCAACGTCATATCTCTCATGATGCCCTCTAGATGAGATGCACGCTTAGCTCGATCTGTCCGTGTCGCAGCATGATCTACCCATGCCAATGCCTCCTCAAGCTCCTTCTGACTGACGACACCAGAATTTTATGAGGAGACGCTCGTCTCGAACTAGTAGCTCATCGGTATATGTTCGAGTCTGTATCGGATCCTCCCAAAATGCTCAAACCCTAAGATCTGAGATAGATGGTCATGGGGCCCAGAGGTATCCGAGTCCTCGCTCGCGAGCGCATCTAACTAATCCTATAATTATAAATTAAAATAAAATTTTATAAAAAATACTATAATACTAATCATATATATTAATATATTTAATACTTATAAAAATATGCTCAATCACGGTGTTCATCGGTCTGCTCATCTTGTCCGTGCGGTTAGATCGAAAGATCTCGCTATAACTGGGCATCACTCCATCTCTCATCAGCTATAACAAAGAATAAATTTATCAGAAAGATGATAAAAGATATAAATTTAATTTATCTAGTAAGATTTAGAATTAATTACCTCTCCATGACTGGCCATAGACTCGTGGCCTAGAGTGTGCATATACTCCTGGGCTGCACGGTTCTCCCGATTTTGATAGGAGGTAGCCTAACAAGTATTCAAATAAATAATAAATATTTAAAAAATATTTAAATAAAACTGTAAGCATATTAAAAAATTTAAAAGTTAGAAATTTTACCTCGAACTTCTGGCTCCTCCAGTGTCTAACCATCCTTTTCCACTGACTCGGAGGATGGTCCTGTATCCAGAAAACAAGCTCCTCCGGAGTGTCTCATCGGTACTCGAGCCATCCTCTATGAAGCTTGATCTTGTAACCTCGGTACAATTCCTCGATCTTCTTCAATCGGACATCTCAAGCCCTCTCATGATTGAAAAAATCGTACCTCCTCTGCACAAATTTATCAAAAATCAGTTACAAAATTATTCTAATCAAACATATATAGTATAAACATATAAAATGGATAAATATAACTAAGATGCACGTACTTACCCATATCTCCTCCCATACCTGATCCCTGAGGGCAGCATCTATCAAACGCCAGTCTCTGGGCTCTACGGGAATGATGTCCGACCGTCTCACAAGCACTCCAAAAAAGGAATGTATCTCTCGCGCAGTCTCCCCTACCAGTCTTTCCTCCGCATCGTAATAAACCATCACCTGATGCTGACGGTTTTATATATGTGCCATATGTGTGGGACCGCAAAATATCCGGCTGGATGATGCATCTGCAATACAAATACATTATGCAGATATATAAGTGTACAAATACTATATAAAAAATAAAATTGTGTTATTATAATAAAAACGTAGACTCAGATGCCTGCGATGGTAGAGGCTCAACTGTCGGTGGAGTAGATGCCATTGGTAGAGTAGATGCCGACGGTGAAGGTTCCTAAGCAGCCGATGTCGAGGTGGACGGAGTATGCTCCGACTGCTCCTCGAATGCTGAACTGCGCGTAACCTGCCGAGAGGCAGGGGTGAAAGCTAGATGGCATTTTGGTGCCATCGTGACCTGCAACGTTAATGAACATTAATCAATATAACATCATGATATATCAAATTTTATTCGCTCGAAAGCCAAGCCGGCTCCGTGTTTGAGACAACCGGCTCATGCCTGAGACATTCGACTAGGGTCCTCCCCCAGCCGGCTCGATCACGGCCTGAGTTGGCTCGGTTGTGTGCCATCCCCTCGATCACTCCCTCTCTTCCTCTCTCGATCTCTCTCATCGACGACAGCGGCGAGGCCAAACCTCTCCCTCCCAGCTTTTTCATCTCTCGATCTTCCTCTCTCCCTCTCTCGATCTCCCTCACCGGCGAGGTTGGACCCCATCCCTCCCTCTCACTCTCTCGATCTCCCTCACCGACAAGGCCAAACCCCATCCCTCCTAATGATGTCGGTGAGGTAGGACCCCCTTCCTCCCTCTCCTCGCTCTCTCGATCTCCCACTCTCGATCTCCCTCACCGACGAGGTCGGACCCCCTCCCTCCCAATGATAGCGACGAGGCCGGACCCCCTCCCTCCTAATGATGGTGGCGAGATCGAATCCCTCCCTTCCTCTCTCAAGTACAGATCCATCGGATATTCGGGTTCGGATCCAGTACCAATAATTAAAATTGGGTCCAAATATGAATATCTAGGTTTTGATCCGAACCCAATCCGTTGACAGATCTAGTCTACAGCCGCCGACATGGCACGACCCAAAGCTACCGCCACGGCACGGCCCAAAAACTACGACATGCAGATGATTATAATATTTATAATAAATATTTATAATATTTATGATAAATATTCTATAAATTATTATAAATATACATGATTAATAAATAATACTATAAAATTAAAAAAAATATATACCTATGGCTATAGAAAGCGGGTCACATCGAAAGCTCCGAGGGTCGCCGGCGACGATGCTAGAGGAGGATGACAGTACTAAAGGTAACCTGCAAAACAAAAGTAAGATAGTGAGATAGAAAAGAGAGAAAAAGAGAGAGCAGGGGCGGTCGAATATGGAGGGCTAGGAGGAGGGGGGCACAGTGACGAGGAGGCCGAATGAGGCTTCGCACTCAGTCGGGGGAGGATCAGAATGATGGTGGTGGGAGGGGTGGGATTTCACCGGGGTCGAAGGAGGATCAGATGGGGGTTCACCGGAGGGAGGTTCGCTGGGGACCGAGGAGGGTCGGATGGAGGTGTGGGGGGGTTTCGCAGGGGGCCAAGCGAGGGTGCAGGGGGGTTCGCCGGAGGAGGGTTTCGTGGGGGGCCGAGGGAGGGTCGGATGGGGGTTCGTCGGAGAGGGGGTTTCACTGGGGGCCGAGGGAGGGTCAGATGGAGGGGTGGGGGGTCGGGTGGGGGGTGGCGGGGAGGGGTGGCCGGGGATGGGGGGTTGGAGAGGGAGGGGGAAGGAGGGGCGGTGCCGATCGAGGGGGGAAGGAGGGTCAACGCAGACTAGGGGGAGGAGGGGCGGTGCCGACCGAGGGGAGGAGCTTCACCGACAACGAAGAGGAGGGGGAGAGAAAGCGAGAAAGATTGAGCGTGCATGAAAGAAAAGAAAAAATTTAGAAAATTTTAATCTAACCTACGACAGCGGTTATCGAACTGCTGCCATAGATCTATGGCAGCGGTTATAGAACCACTGCCGTAGATCTATAGCAATGATTTTTGATAACCGCTACCATAGGTAGAAAATATTTTTTTCTTATTTTTTTAAAAATATTATATAATTTTAAAATTTAATGCCCATCTTTATCGTTCATTATCTAAATAATTATCATTAGTGTTGTCGCAAAAGGTCGTCTCGATCCAATGGCCTTAGCTTCATCGATCAAAAAAATTTAATTTCAACGATCATGAATGATGATGTGATGATCTAATAGATGGGGACCTTCGATGGATTCAAAAATCTGCAACGATGATGTCGATGATGTTTGTAGCATACTAACAAAGTTTTATTTCTATCGGATATCGTTATCATGGTTAATTTAGTGCAGAATGATTTCGACCGTTAAATTAGAAATAAGCGATCAAAGGATTAAACGGCATCCGATTTGAAATAATTTTTTAGTTAAATAATTTTTTTTATAATTTTAAATATTTTATATGATGATAGTAAAATTTAAATTATTTTCGTATAAACTGTTCATGTTAAGTAGATATTGCAAAACCACGAGCATAATAACTAGTGAAGTTTCAGAATGGTTATCAGGAGACGTATAGTTTTAGATCGTTCTTCATCTCACAAGTTGAATTTTATAATCACCATCATAAAAAATAATTAAAGTAGTAGCCAAGATCATTTATAAAAAAATTATCTCATAATCGAATACTGTTTGGTCCTTTGATCAATCGTTTATCATTTAATGGTCGAAACTAACCTATACTAAATTGACCAAGATAACGATATCCGATTAAAGTAAAATTTTGATAGTACGCTACAAACATCACTGAGATCATCGTTGCAGATTTTCGGATTTATCGGAGGTTTTCATCTATCAGATCATCACATCATCATTCATGATCATCGAAATCAAATTTTTTTGATCGACGAAGCTATGGCCATCGGATTGAGGCGACCTTTTGCGACGTCACTCTAACGATAATTATTTAGATAATGAACGATAAAGATAGGCATTAAATTTTAAAATTATATAATATTTTAAAAAAAAATATAACAGTGGTTACAATTAATCGCTGCAATAAATCAGATTATAGCAGCGGTTCCTACTAACCGCTGCTATAGGTCCGACTTATGGCAGCGGTTACAATGAACTGCTGCTATAAATCGATCTATGATAGCAATTTTTATAACCGCTGCTATAGATCTGACCTATGGCAGCGATTTTCATTAATTGCTGCTATATGTCGGACCTATAGTAGCGGTTACAAAAATCGCTGCTATAGACCCAACCTATAGCAGCGGTTAATGAAAATCGCTGCCGTAGGTGCTATGACGGCGGTTTCGAAAATCGCTGTCATAGTAAGTGCTGTTATAGGCTATTTTTATAGTAGTAAAGAAAAAAGCTTATGGACGAGCTTGGAAAAGGAGGATAAAGAGAAGTGGTGAGAAGGAAAGAGAGGAGGGGGAAGGAGTTGCTGGTAAAGAATGGATGGAGATAGAGAGAACTACCATGGAGAAAGAGTTATAAACGAGCTTGGTGGAGGAGGACGATGGGGAGAAGGGGGTAAGAAGAAAGAGGAAAGAGGAGGGAAGAGGGATGTTAGCGATGGAGAAGAGGAGGGAGGAGGGAGATAGGATAAGAGCAATTTGGTCATTTTATAAATTAATCATATCATGTGATGGTCACGTGATATCATTCTATTAATAAAGATAAATGGCATGACTATTTTGAAACATCTGAAAATTTTGAAGGACTAATTTAATAATTTTTAAAATGGAGAGGATGTAAGTATAATTGGATTAAAGTTGAGAGGGTGTATATATATATATATTGATTATTTGAGGTAAGACAACTACCTCTTTTGCTTTAGAATATTCTTTTATGGCTCCTCCCAAGGGTAAAGCCGCTGACTTATAGTAAGACAAATGGTATAAATGGATAAAACTTTCTAGGTGCCACGAAGTAAAGGAGAAATGGCATTGGTGGTATGGCTTCTTTGTTGCTATAGAAGACTGCATCTTGATCCAAAGAAATGAGCTCCCAAGGATAACCTAGCAAATATCTAAGGGGACTACTTCACCAATTACTTTGTCCATATATCTCTCAATAATGGCAAATTTGAAAGTATACTGCTTAATATTCTTCAACTCGATATCTTTCTAAATTCAAGTGAGAGGGTAAGGACATGGATGATGCTTGATTTGCTATCTTGACATGGATGATGCTTGATCTGCTATCTTAGCTTCTTCATGATCTATAATAGCATGAATGATGCTTTGCTTCACTTGGATCTTCAAGCATAAAAGTACTTTATATGCCTCTAGATCTATCTCAGTGGCTGTTTTGAATTTCCTCACCATCAAGCTCAATATGGAACCTGCTTGTTGGAGTTTAAGCAACTCCTCAACCTTTACAATATCAAGAACCACCTCTCCTTTCTTCTTAGAATCATCATCCTTTGGCTTCCTCCTCTTTGGATGCAACTTGGCATGAAATTTTCAACATTGTTGCTTCTTGCGTCGACGAAGGTTATAGCAATCACAATAATTTTTCTAAGTCACATGGACATATCTTTTACTTTGCTCACCTTTCTGGCATATTTCTACCATTTTTTTGAACTTGTCTTTCTTCTTGCCTTAGGCCAATTCTTTTCCTTGATTCTCATAGCCTTCATGCTAGCTTCACTAATGTCTTCAACTTGGAAGAGTTTTAGTTCTTTCGAATTCTCTCATTGAGACCTCCAATGTATTTCATAAAAACTACATGATCATCGATGGAGATTTCAAGAAAAATTACTTGCTTCTGAAATTTGATGTAGTCCTAGATAAATTAATTATACGTCTACCATAGATATTATCACTTGATCTACCAATCCTTCTCGTGGCCAATTAGATAAAATTGCTTTTTGATTATATCCTTAAATTTGTTCTACGTCAGATTAAAAATATTATTGATCCTCATATACGAATTCCATCACATAAGAGCATGGCTAAAAAGCTTGAGATGAGCTAAAGCTATTCTTCTAAATACCAGAATCTCAAAAGATAACAAAATAGGTCTCTAATTGGTCTAGCCAGTTATCCAGCTTTTCTATATCAAGGGTCTCATTTATTTGGTGATCTCGATTCGAACTTTAGCTTTAAAAGATTGAAGAGAGAGACTTTTTGTACCTCTAGGTTGCTCATCATCCTCACTGAATAGAGATCTTCATCTCCAAATGCAGGAGATAGTTTCATAATAGGAATTGCTGGTGCTTGTGCTTGCATTTAAAGTATTACTAATACAAAAATAATCTCGATAAATTAGGCAATCTTCTTCTTAGTTGTGTGAGATGTTGCTCCATCCTATTATCCATTGAGAAAAAACTAGCAACCATACTTGCCTTTGTCCTTTGATATACTTGAAGCATGAGTAGTACTTTTCTTGATTGCTTGTATTGCTGGTATGTCCGAATCATAAATTAAGACCTCATCGATGTAGAAGATCAATACTCTAATATCAACCTAATTTGATTAGAGAAAAAAAAAAGATTTTTCTCAACCTGCTCAACTCGAATTTCACAAAAAAAAAAAAAAAAAAAGAAAGGATTTTTGAAAGTAGAGCTTAAATCTCTTTTCTTTTCTTTTTTTTATGAATTATCTATATAAACTAAGGTACCCCTATTTATAATGGTGAGGTCCTCTCTTGCATAATTTGAGTACGATTTCTTTCCTTAATTTCGAGAACTTTGTAGTTTGTAGAAGGCATCCGCCCTTCAACAATTTAGGTTGGATTCCTCTTCCTAATTTAAATAAGATTAAGTCTCTAAAACTATGATTAATATAAAAAATTCTAAAATTTTATAAGAAATAGATTTCGACTTCTACATAAACTTTGCTTGTTGCCACTCTATCTAATTCTTTATGGATTGTAAGATAACATCTGGTTAAAATCTTTTTCAAAAAGAAAAATTTAGTTTGACTGGCCCATTTTGAGGTCTAACTGATGAAATTTTTGCCTGATTCAGCCTCTAGGGATTGTCTTAAAGTTATAGATCTTGTAAAGATATCTAATTTCAAAAAAAAAAAAAAAAAAATCTTATTAATTCAATATCATATAACTAAGTTATGGCCTCCGGAAGTTTGATATGCGATTTTGCTTTCTAATGTGGCAAATTACTCCTGACCCTATCCAACCCCATCCATAGTAATCAAAATGATGCATATTGAGTCTAGAGAGCCTCTTCCTCCTTTGGGGAAAAGAAAGGACAATCATATTCCTGTAACAATCATATTCTTCAAACCCTTTCCTATGATTAATGTCCATTTGACCCACAATTAATAAGAATACATCCTTGATGATTAGACTATAACATTGTTAATTTTTGTAAAAGATTGTGGACCGAGAATTTATTAATTTATTGACTAATTGGTGGAGTCCCATGACTGCATATGCACCATAAGCACCATGCATTAATTTACGCAAGCATTTCCACTGATTTTCTATTGTGTAAGTTTGTTAAAACCAAAGTAGTACCATCGCCCATCTGGAACCGAGATGGTTACATCATTTGCGGAACAGGTTCCAGCCATGTTTGGTAAATAATATTCTTCGGTTGCAATCCATACACTTCATTACATGGGTTGGAGTTGGACTCCTGGTAGCCTCATGACCAAGTGATAACCATGCTAAAGCTTGGCTATAGGCAGAAATTTCATTCTCAAACTCCTTTAGTCCTTGTCCTGGATGGGAAGAAAGCCTGTAACTGCCATCACCTGCCTCTCTTGCAACCACCAGACCAGGAATAGGTCATAGAAACAAAATATTTGGCCTCGCGCGATCGTGGTGGTCTTGGTCCGTGATTCTTATGTAAAGCTTTGTTATGTTCTGTTTTGATTAAAATAATCTTCGTTATGTTCTTTCCTATATGCTTCTTAGAAGGGAGGTCGAGCGAACACGCTGCCTTGGTCAAGGTTCATGGTGTCCCACAACTCGAAGGTTGGAAACTTCGGAGTTTGGCAAATGAAAGCGGACACAAAGTCAACTTTTAACGTAGAATTTCAAAACCGCTAATAAGGTGGCGTTTGGTAAGTGTCATGACCCCCAAACCAAAATTAACACGGGATGGAGGTGCTGAGGTTGCTGCTTTTGGTGGCATAAATCTGTTCTTAAGGACGAGTTTCCAATATCGCTTCAAGACAATGATGTTGGAATGGAATTTAGGAATAAAAATGATCCCTTTTCGAGCGAGAAAATTTTGTCCAATTCCCCTCCCAATCCCTAGAAAAAAAATTCATCTAGCTGGGAAATGTCTGATAATCCTTTAAAAAAATCTTCTTATTGAAAAGATTTTATAATCTCCTAGAGTTATTTTGATAGGTTTTGACTAATTTTTGGTCTAAAATGATGATCTATTTCATACAGCTTTTGAGAAGGTGGAATAAAACTTGGGAGAGTATCCGTGCTCGTTCCTAGGCAGCATCCAAGGACCGGTCGGTTGCACCAATAGGCCTAAGAACCGGACAACTTGTCGGTTCACCATTCGGTCTGATTTTAAAAATATTATTTTTATGTACTTTTTAGTAAAAATTGCCCAAGTTATTGTTCTCGTGAAAAAAAATATATATATACAGCAATAATAAATCCAAATAAAGATGGCCCCGGAAATAATAAATTGGAGCAAATTTGTGAAAGAAAAGACTATATTTCTAGCCGGCAAGATTTATATAACCCACTTTTATATAATTTACAGCTTCAGTCTTGAGATGGTGCATTGTTCCTGGAGAGAAACAAACAAAAGGACTACATGATTATCAAACATGAGCTCCCTCATCAACCGCAAAGAGTACTTAGATATCTACCATATTTTCAATAAATACTCCCCTTGGTTTGATAATTCTAGCTTTTGAGACTCATGTGATTTATAGAAAGAAATTTTTTTTTTTAAAATATTATTTTTAGAAAGCTGATTTTTAAGAATATGATATCTAAAAAAATAATTTTGATATATTTAATTGATCATAAAAAAATAGCTTATTATAAAATAACTTATATTTAAATTAGTATATATTTTTTTGAAAAAACTCTATAAAATATCTATTATGTTCTTAATAGATATAAGACCGTATGCTTTTGCTTCCAATCTTTATATATGATATCTATATTGATATAGATATAATATAATATAATATAACATTAAATCATAATAATTTATTATATTAATATAAATATATATATTATATTAATATAATGTTAATATATATATATATATAAACATACATTAATATAAATATTAATATTAAATATTAGTGTACATTAATATAATATTAGTTCAAATATTAATATAATAATATAAAAATTATATCAAAAATAAATAGAATATTATATTCATATAGCATTATATTAATACTAATGTTGTCCTTTGTTATATAAAAGGACAATATTAAGAATTTTTTTTTGGAATAAAAAGTCATTCAATTCCCATCTCTTGGAAATTCCAAAAATCCTCTTCCCAATGGATTTTTCTTTCTCATGAAATCTAAGAATTATATTTCTATAAAAATTTTTTTTTCTAATTTTCTTTTTTTTTTGAAAACTCCAACAAAACAAAACAAGGAAAAAATTTTCTACTTTGTAGAAATCTCACTTTCCTCCTCCTAATTTCTGCAAACCAAATGAGTCCTTAAGGATAATAATCAATAGGAAAAAACTTTTCTAGAGACAATATACTACGAATATGGCATAATAACCGACTTTTAGTAGATACACTCCCAGCTACTCTAGTTCTTTCTCTTATGAACTGAAGCAACCAAGAGTACAAATTCAGAAAAGGGCAAATATAACATATAGAAGTCCTTTAAACAAAAATATGATATAAAAGTCACAGAATACAAGCCCTTTAATCGGCTATCACATTCTCGCCATCCGTTTTTCACATCACGCGTACAACGTTGGTACTTACGGTGATCTCCGTTACAGCCACCTCAGTTGCAACGAAGACTTCCATCTTCTCGCTAAGAGAAGTCTGGTACATATGGATTGCAGCTTAACTTCCATGCTCGCGTGTGGAAATTTTAGACAGCAGAACAATGCCGGAAGGCCCCCGATTCTTATTCCATATTCAGAGGTCCATCTCCAGAGACTTGCTTGCATGAGACCGACCATTAGAAAAGTTTCAATTAGCTGTCTCTGTTGCCGAGTTTTGCGGTAGTCAGCTGAGAAACTTCTGCTTCATTTAACTACCATAATTTCTTTTTCTAATCAACCAAAGCTCCCCTATTTTGTAATTGACAACCGCTACAAAGTTTAAGTAGCTTGATATGCCAATATATCGACCAAAATATTTGATCTTTGGAATCCTTGGATTTCAAATATCAAAAATAACTACTCTAATGCGTAGGGTATTGCTATCTCGTTCAAAGCAGTTCCCTGCGTTTGGAAATCACATGGATTCTCCTTTAAAATTGCAGTCATCACATGGAAGCTGCCCTCTTTGCACGGCTATACTCTCTCTTTTTTTTTTTTTTTTTTAATTGGTTGAAGGGGTGGGGTGGTCGACTTAATATCAAGCATTCTGTAGAGTTAGAATAGTAATATGAATTAGTTCCCGGCAACTTGAATAAACAAAGTCTACTGCTGATACCAACCATTATTATTAGTTATTAAAAGATCTACTTCAGCATGCTGTCAAAGTCAGAGACGTTATAGATATTTGGGTATAAATAATTCATTGCTACCGGAAAACAATAAATAGGTTCTGCAGCATTCTGCTCAATTTTTTCTAATCTACCGGAAAATAATTCATTGCTACCGGAAAACTCTTCAAGAGAGCTTATTCAAGTGGTTATTACCGGATTCAGAGTGTTAATATTTTTTTTTCGGTGACTTCAGGTAAGACAACCGTCTTTTTCGCTTTAAACTATTCTTTTATGACTCATCCCGTGGTCTAATTATCCAAATAAACCAGGCTAAATCCCACGATGGATAACACGCCACATTACCCTTGTATTTCACCAATTCCACGTTGCGCGTTATCCACCGTGCATATGATCCGACATATGCCCTGGTCCATGCAATAATCTCTCCCTTCCGTGTGAGAGCCACCGACTTATCATAAGACAAATGGTACTAGTAGATGAGACTTTCTAGGTGCCACGAAGCAAAAGAGAAATGGCGTTGCTCGAATGGTTTCTAGTGCTCGGAATCTCGACGGTTACAATCCTGGTTCGGGGCCAGCCAGGTACGAATGCTTGTGTCTATCCACAGCTTGTTGTTCCTCTGCTTCCTTCGATGCAAAGAAAGCACAGTTGCATTCTAGTTTAGGATATCCCTTGTTTTTGTTCTTTCTACCTGAAAACTAGAATCTAGTCATCTAATTGTTCAGAACTTGATGCCCTTACCAGTGTATGGGCTCTTCTTGCAGCTCTACCCAGGTTTCTCTAGCACTTTTCATAGGGTTGGCCATAAGTGCTATTTATTCATAAAAATTTATAAGTTTGAAATTTGATGGTTTTCTAAAAGTATATAAATTACCACTTTGGCTATAAAGGATAGAACTGAATAAAATCTAAGAGCAAGATCCATCACAATGCAAGCCAAACTTCTAATGTGATCGTAAGATGTCTAGTTGATATATATATATATATATATATAATATATATATATCAATCATGTAATTTTTCAAAATTTATGATATGATGCTTCGCCCTTTAGAGGGCATTGTCCCTAATGATCAGCTATAGATTCCATCATTTAAACCTTGAAACATATCAAATTGAAAGTTTACTTTTTAAATAAAAGTTTGAGTAAACGTATCTTCTAATCTAAAAAGAATCGGATAGAGCGACAAAAAAATAAAATTAATACAAAAATCGAGATCTATCTTTTAAAGAAATTTATCCTTTTTAAGTTTATTTTAATTAGTCAAACCTATTTAAGAAAGATAACTAGGAAAAAAATTAATTTAAATTATGTAAAAATGGACCTTACCATTATAAATAGATATAATATATCTTAATTTTGATTATTAATTAAAAAAAAGAAGAAGATCTAAACCTTACTTTCGTGATTCTTCAATCTTCTTATAAATTTTTTTTTGATATATTCAAGTTGAGCAAGTTGAAGCAATTGTTTCTTCTCTCTGATCTAATCGTTTTAACAAAATCACTATAAGCCATTATAAAAATAAAATAATCTAAAAAAAGAAATAATTATAATATAATCTAAAATACAATCATAATTATTTAGCTGAGATGTTAACCTGTTATAGGACCCCTATTGCTTAGCTACCGTTGAATGAAGAATTGATTTTCAAGTCTTGGTGAAAAAATTCCTTATTCTCGTGAGAAACATGTCTCATCAAATTAGGCAAGAAATATAAGAAGGGAATGGGTGCAGTATATCCATCATCATAATCAAAGATCTGGTAAAGATTCCAGATTTATAGCTTGTAAGCTGCTCCATTAGATATAAGTAATACACGAGAAAATTTACACACATAATTCAAGTTTACCTTTTTATTTTAGAAAAATATCAATAACCGACTAGGATCATGACTTAAGGTAGTCTTTCTTGGACTCGACGGTCTCAGTTTGCGCTTCGCAGGCCATTTTATGTGATAATATATGTCGAGGAACTGGACCCATTCGATGATTCCTTGAGGACTTTCCAAGCAACATTGGAGTCTTGCCGTCCTAGAGACGACGATTGTGCCTAGAGATCAGGTTTCTTAAAGCGAAGTGCCTTAAGCGATTAAACTCCTCTGTTTTAGTAAATGAAATCTCTTTTCATAGATTACCGAGCCTCAAATACCTATATGAAACATGAAAAATGTAAAGCATGCAAAAACTTGACGTACTAATAATATTTTCGTTCTCATTTCATTTTCTAAATCAAATGATGAAAACCTTAATCTCTTTCCTTTGATCTTTCCACTGTATCCATTGCAGGAGATATAATGACACCGACCAAATCCATTGTAGATGGACAAACCTTAAGCTCGTCAGGTGGGAACTTCGAACTGGGCTTCTTCAACCCTGATGATTCGAAGAATCGATACCTGGGGATACATTACAGAGGCACTCCAGATGAAACAGTTGTGTGGGTTGCCAATAGAATCTCTCCCCTCAATGGCTCTACAGGGGTTCTCAATCTAACAGGTGATGGAAATCTGGTTCTTCTAAACAGCACCGGATTTATTATTTGGTCGACAGGCACATCAAATGCACTTAATCCCGTTGTACAGCTCCTGGACTCGGGAAATCTTGTCCTGATTGAGGGAACTTCTTAGAATTTATTGTGGCAGAGCTTTGATCATCCAAGCAACATACTACTACCAGGTATGAAGCTTGGGTGGGATTTAAGAACCAATGTTGATAGGCATCTCACGTCATGGAAGGGTTCCTCTGACCCTTCTCCTGGGGACTACTACTACAAGTTACATACCAATGCAGTACCAGAGCTTGTCTTGTGGAGAGGATCTGCCCAAATATATCGCACGGGACCCTGGAATGGACGTGGATTTAATGGCATCCCAGAGATGAAAACAAATAACATGTTCAGGTTTAATCTAATTTCCAACGAGTATGAGACCACCTACACCTACGAAGTATTGGACAATTCCGTTCTATCTCGTCTTTTGTTGAACGAGACCGGAGTGGTTCAGCGTTTGGTGTGGTCTAAACCAAAGCTTGTATGGGACCTTTACTGGTGGCTTCCAAAAGAGCCGTGCGACGAGTATGCTAACTGTGGAGCTAATGGCGTATGCAGTACAAGCTACTCACCGGCCTGTGATTGTTTGAGGGGATTCAGTCCCAAGTCACCTCAAAACTGGAGATTGAGAGACAATTCTGATGGCTGTGTAAGGAGAACAGCTTTAAATTGTTCATCAGATGGTTTCTTTGAACTCCAACAAGTGAAGTTGCCTGAAACATCAAATGCCACCGTGCACAGCAACAGAAGTCTGGAAGAGTGTGAGGACTGGTGCCTGAAGAACTGCACTTGCAGCGCCTACGCCATCAATGAAGGGAGCGGATGCATAACATGGACCGGAGATCTGGTAGATATCAGAGTGTTCACTGACGGAGGGGACGATCTATACATTCGGCTTGCATCTTCTGAATTAGGTAACGACTATTTCCCGAGAGGGGTAGGAAAAGGTGCGAGTTAGGTTAGGAATATACCAGTACATATATAGACTAAATTTGGAAATTTCTAGCAGCTGGATATGACCGTCGTGTCGAAAGGGAGGTAGATAACTACAAAGATTATCATAGGCCTCTCAACATATTTTGTTGGTTCTGTCAAAATAACCATGCTACTTACTTTGTATGGTCCCAAGTGAATGTGACTTGGAACGTAGGAACATGTTCTTGCGACAAAGTGGAACCATGCATACCTAGTATGCCAGTTCGAACATACATGTCACGAAACACATTTATATGATAGGTTGGTGCGGAACAAAAAATATATAACATAAATTCCATATCATAAGAAATGCACCTAAGTGAAAGTCCTAATACCAAAACTTTGCTGTGCAGGTCATATAAGGGGTAATTATGGTAAAAAGAAGCCTATGATAGTCATAATCATTTCTTCACTGGCAGGGTTTCTTCTATTTGCGTGCTATATTCAACTTCTGTGCAAGAAGTACAGAAAAAGAAAGCAAGGTACCTTTACCTACACAAACAGACATGATCCATCATTTAAACAAGATATTATATAATATTAATGAATTTTAGTTCTGGTATTAGCATTGATTTCTTCAACATTTTTCAGAACAGATTTCATCAACATTTGGCACTAAGAATCCATCAAACAATTTTATGCCTACTAGTGCAGTAAAATAGTATTCAATGCTCAAGCTAACAAGTAATATGATTTTATTCAGGTCGGCAATGCACAGAATAATTAAGTGGACATCGTTCATGAGTCCATTAGAAGTGCAATGCATTGGTCCCGTGCACCGAATAGCTTTCTTTACATAATTTAAGGCACCAATGACCACTTCATCCATGTCAAACTATTTTAGTCAAATTACAAGCATTCCTCTCCCATCATAATACTCTAATTGATTTCATTAGACTAGTTTGTGGATGCCTCGATACATCACAATCCTCCTTGGAATTGGCATCTAAGAAAAGCTAAACAAGGAATGGAAATTTTTATTTTCCTACTTCACTCTTCTGAACCAAAACATATGAGAAAATGTCAAGCTCATTATAATTAGGGGTAGCAATCGGGTCACATCAAATACAACATCGGTCAAAAATTTGTCTATCCAAACCCAACCTATCTACTGAACAGGTCAAAACTCCAAACCTATGCTTGATCATTTTATTAAACAAGTAATCTGAGCTGACCTACATATTGAATCAAGTTAGATAGGTTAAGAATTGCCACCTCTAATTGTAATGGAAGTGTGTTTAAGGTTCTACAAAAAGGTTCGGTTGAGTGTTTCTTCTAGAAAAAGTTGTGGCCAAGAAATAATAATTAGTGAACATATTGATCAGTAAATGATTCCTAGGGATAAAAAGTTGATGCAGTAAAGATCAATATGGCCAAAAGCTGCTAATTCACTTGTTCCCTTCCTCTATCCATTTAACACCTTAATATTTAGAGTCTGCTTTGGCTCAATTTTAGTTAAACAAACATTAATTTCTCTCATGATTCTCCATCTATGTTTACATTCTGTAGATAATATTTTTGTTTAGCTTTTGAGTTTACCGTGTCTCAAGGGGAGGAAGCTGTAGCTGCGAATGGTTGTTGGATCCTCTAACAAGTTTTTGGTATCCAAAAAATGCCTCAGACAAGCCATGTGCATATCGCTTTCTAGAGCTGCTGAAGCTCTATGGCCACCATTGATGGCAGATGCAAGATCTTTAGGTGTCACCTAACAGTTTAGAAGTAACTTTGAGAACAATTTTATGTAAATAAAAAATGAATACAATATATATTCTCAAAAACCAAAAGTAAACTCGGAGAACTTTTAAACTCATTTTAAGCAAATATGGAAAGCGATGCCATGCAAGGAAACATATGCTATGATGTACTGGAAAAGATGGATAAAAGAAATCCTGACCTGGGACCGAACCATGTGAATCCAGTGTCCTAAAAACTGTATGACCACAGCACATTCCAATGTCTCCCCAATGAATATGGTTCTGGTGGAGAAAATAGGGCCCCTCAGTTGACACTATGCCCAAGATAGAGAATAATACGGTGGTTATTCAACACGAACAGCTGGTAACTCAGCTAGTTGGTAGCCATCCCTCCAAGTGAGAGGGTCTTGTATTCAAACCCAAGTAGTGGTGCCATGGATCAGAAGACCAACAACTCATTAAGAAAAATAATAACAAATGCCAATTAAGCCAGGTTCACAGCGGTCCCATGATCCAGTGTTCACCCCAAATGCAAAACATGCAAATATTAGTCGTCAGTAGTATAATATTATAAGCTCCAGAAAAATCACAGAAAATATATTATAGTCAGTCCAGTTGTGAAAAAAACTAACACACCCCAGTTGACAAGCATTTTCAATTGTATTAAATGCTTTTGTCTCGAACATATTATATTCACATATCGACTGCCAATATATTTCTCACATGTTGCCCTTGGTAGTTGGTAACTCTACCCATCTACATTTCCTTGGCATATTGTTTTGAAAACAAACTTGCATGGCATGTTTTTACTATGTTCTGCAGGCTTGTTCTACATTGACAATGACTACATTATTACCTAAATATTGTTTCATCATTAATCTGCTAATTAGGTACATATACATGTGTGTCTGGCGTAACAAGGAAAGACAAGCATAGGGCCCCCATGATCCATTAGTACAAATGATATTTGCAGGCTAATAGAGCAAGAAATTACAATATATTCGATAATCTCTACTGAACCATGGCATGACTTTCAGCTTTCTTTCCAGTGCAGAGTGACACCAATCTCAGCATGGTTTCTAGGACAGACCTTGCTGAGCTCTGATTGTTACCTAGTATATTCTTTAGCTCCTGATTCCCAGCACTCTATCAACCATGAATTCCACATTTGTACCCATGTGAATACCTACTTGTGAATGAATTAAAATAATTGCTGACTTGAATGAAACTTTTGTTGTTCTATTTACAAGTATTATTTTCCTTTTTGTTTTGAAACTTTTTGGGATGGAGATGCAAGTACAGTTGAATTCAAGAAGCTCACATAATTGATCTTGTTGTACTAAATTTTCATGCTAGGTGTAACAATTAGTACCCACTACCAGGGAAAGCAGAGGAAATGAGCTAGAGTTACCTTTATTTGATGTACATACAATAAGAACTGCCACCAATAACTTTTTCTGAAGATAATA